>CAIGRH010029869.1:0-10874 GCA_903798295.1 Fraxinus nigra | reverse complement strand
TGTCATCCCTACCTCAACCAACATGTCAACTCTCCGTAAATTCATGAGTCGATACATAATAGCCGACCACATAGTGGGATGAGAAACCATCTTATTAATTTGAGTGTAGTTTCTCTCTTCCATTCCGACTTCTCAATTTCCATTAAATGTCAAGTTTTTATTTCCCTGGGTGATTTCTCAATGTTTCAATTGATACTTCAAAGATTTTTATAAACTTTTTTAAGTGGGTGACTTATGTGAATTTTATAGACTTAAATAACTTCTATAGATTTGTTACGAATTAGTAAAAGTCTTCTATGAACTTCTGTAGACTTTTTATCTTGCAAATTCATTGTATACCTTGAAAATTATAATATTTCTAACTAATTAACATTTTCGAGAACCATGACGCCCACAAAATCTTCTTGGGTAAAGTCACTAGTCAAGGTACACTCATTCAATTTTGGCACAAATAAAATAATAATAATAAAAAAAACTTTTACACCAATTTTTAAGAACATAAGCAAAAAAAAAAATTCATGAAATCAACATAAATTCTAAAAACATAAATTGTTCTTAACCAAAAATGGAATTCTACATTTTGAAACAATTGCATATAATTTCAATTCAAAAGTAATTCTCTACATATAGAATAATCATAAATTGATTACAACAAATAAATTAAAGAGAGAGAAAAATCCTAGAATTGAAAGAAAAAAGACAGTATTATTTTATTTTTATTTTTTGCTTTGAAATCCTCACAAATCTCAAAAGTATACGAGATTTATTTTTTATTTTTTATTTTTTTATTTTTTTTGAGATTTGCTATTTATATTTTTCACCAAAAAAATCTCCAAAAGTCCATTAAGTAAAAGTTCTCTAAAAATCACTGTTTATTTGAATACCTCGTGACTTGTAGAGACTTTTAAAAAGTTTCAATTGAATACCCTAAAACTTTTAGAACTTCTTAAAAAGTCCCAATTGAAAACACTTAAACTTTTAGAAAATCTTTAAAAGTCTCAATTGAATAAACCTAATTTTTTTAAATCCTTCAAAGTCTTTAAAAGTCCTAAATGAATATACCCCCTTGAGAAAAGATGATACCCCAAGCAAAATTAAATACACATGTTAGAGAAGACAAAAATATTAACAAATTTCACGTATCAGTCTCCAATGAAGAAATGAAAACGAAAATGTAAATGGATAAATAAATAAATTATTTCCCTTCATAACAACTTAAACTTCTAAATAAGATAGTTCTTTATAATTTTATATCCCTCATCAAAAAATTCAGGTACACAACAATGAAAGACAGCGTGAAACAATGAGTGCTTAGAGCTCTCTACTTGTGCAGATGAGTGTAATTGGTGACCTACAAGAATGTCTAAAGAAAATTCTAACACAGGTATTGAAAAAAAAATATGTGCATTCTTCTTTTATTAGTTTCATCCATATTTTCTTCCAACAGACTCTTCACTTGACTGGTTAACATAGCATCAACATATGGATTACTTGTAACTTATAAACCAAATAATACCGTGTTTAGACATCTTATTTGTAGATATATGCCCAATCAGTGAAATATAAGGAAGAGCACAACTTGCAGCAAAAGAAAGCAAAACTGGAAACACGCATCTGATTTTATTACATCTATTTACAGTATTGTTCCAACTCTTCTACAAATATAAGTGAACAAGCAACGTATAACTTAAAACAATGGACCTAATATAGGAATCTATAACTAATTGTTAATAGACAATAGAAACCAGCCATCTAAAAGAAAAAAAAAATTTAAAAAAAAACGACAGCTTATTTTCTTCACAATTGACTAAATATAAATTTTCAGTTGACCTTTCTTTCTTTATCAGCATTTGACATAATCTGCTCTCCATTAAATATTTTGTCTTATCCTTAGCGATCCACCACTGAATGAAATTGCAAAAAATAAAATCAGTCTGTGCTGAGAACTACCACAATCTTGATTCAAAAACTTTTTGCTGCTAAGAGTGAACTGTATAATTTTCATTCTACGTTCGATGGTACTGACAGTATTCGAGAAATTTCACTAAGAATTCAAGAAAATAAAGATGTAAATAACAAATGTCAAGCTCCAATAATTATAACATTTGAAACTGCTATCGCGGAAGAGAATTTAAGTTTTAGTGTACAAGTAGCATATGCTCTCTTTTTTGTTCACAGAAGATAAGATAGGGAATGTAGAATATAAAATACTCCAGTCAGAAAAATTTTGCAATTTCAAAATACCTAAATGCCCAAGAATTGGACAGGAAAACATATAATCTGTCCAAAATGAATTGTGGAAGTATCGATACATATTTCAAAACCACTAACCTTTTTGTACTACTATTCTATTTTCTCCCCTCAACAAAAGAGGCGCAGGTTTCATCAATTTGGTGAACTGAAAAAAAAAAATGCACAAAAAAAATGGACGAAATAGACATTTACCATCAGTTCATTTTCTTAAACATAACCGTAAAATGTGACAATATAGTTATCCAATGGAGGTATTTCCATCACATACAAGCAATCAAACACAAACCTGTGATGTCTTCAGCTCCAGTTCCTGCCACTCCAGGGCAGAATTACTTCCTTCCACTATACCAGTTCCCGCATAGATCAATGCACCAAAACCCTTGAGATTCAAATTAATATTATCCCATTAATGATATTGCATTAAGATTATATGGACAATCACAATATAAATGCACAAATTTAGGCCCTGTTTGAGCCACTTTTTTTTTTTTTTCTTCTCATTCTTCTACTCATTTTCAATCACGCATTTTTCAATAAAATAATATTTTTCATCACATTAATATTTTTCCTTCTTTTTCAACCACATAGTCCCCATCACATTAATAGTAAAAATGCATTATTTCCCCCAGAAATGTGCACCAAACGGGGGCTTAGCTTTTTATGTTAATTAAGTTCTGCACTTGTTTCCATAGGTTATTTTAACTTACAGCCTTACAGAACTCGTTGCGGTAGAAAAGTTGGAAAAACATAAAAGGATGAAAAGGCTATTAGTTTACCTTGCCAACCAAGGCTGACCTTATTCCCACTGCAAACTCACTTTCCCCACAACCAAACCATCCAACAGGACCAGCATATAATCCTCTGTCAAACATTTCTACAAAATATGTTGATTAATGGTGAGATCCCCGAACTATGGATTAATTCTTTGTGTAAATAAACAGCAAAAACAACAGTTAAATCAGATAAAAAATAGCTATACCAGAGAAAGGAGCAGAAAGTTAAGAAATAAGTAGTGCAGCAATATTTATATACCAGTTTCGGCTATTAAAACCTGTGCCTCTTTAGCCGGAAACCCGCAAACAGCTGGAGTTGGATGAAGGGATGACAAAATCTTAAACTGGAAACAACACAAATAATTAGAACTTTTATCTTGACGATTATAATCTATTTAATGAAATTGACTAATAACATTTTTATCATAAAGTGGAGCAATGCAATAACTATTACACGGTTAGGAAAAGCACAGTTACTTCGGAACTCAAGAAATTTATCCTGTAAATCTCATCTCAAAGAATTTTTAGTTTGAGGGTAAAGTATCCATGGTAGTTTGTGGTGTCTAGGCAGTGTGAACTCTGATGGTTTTCTACTTTTACCTGTATGTTGCTTTGTTTTTGTATGTTTCTTTGTTTATTAAGAGGCCTTTGGTAGTTTCTGCAATCATTGAAATGGAATAACAGTTTATGAGGAATTTGGTAATTTTTGCACTTAATGAAACGGAATCATAGCGGTAACGCTGAGATTTGTTAGGTTGTATAGAAATAGTCAAATTCACGTACTAAAACTGGGGGTCCAAGTTAGCCTAGTCTTCAAGATACAGAAGTTGGTTTTTATCTCAGCTTGAGACTAGTTTATCCTCTTCTGCTTGTTCATTCTATTTCCACCTCTGCAGCGAGGTCAAAAGTACTACTCTTCACAAAAAAATCCTCCAAGTTCCACTCTGAAATCCTAACCTTCTTCCAGTCGTTTGGGGTATTATTGTTCAGCACACCTTGATGCTTGCGTCTTTCTCTAAAAATTTTGTAACTGTAACCCTTCTTGAGTATACCTTACTTCATCCTAACAATTGACAAAACAACCACCAAACAAGTAATGCTATAGATGGTTTGGCATTTATTGTTGTCTTTTTCTTTCCGTTTTATCATGGGAAAGTGGCCAACGTAATATACATTGAACCAACCAATAGAGTTTATTTTATAACTAAACTTCAGAGGTAAAATTTTGTCAATGCTCATGATAAGTAAAAGCCATAATGAAATTAGAAGCATAAAGGTCATACCTCATCATCTTCTCTCTCCAATGTCCCTGTCAATCGAGCATAAAGATGTTGAACTCTTGGGAGTTTTCGTAGAGCCTTTTCTGGTTCAATCAATATGCTGGAACATACAGTCTGGAAAGCACAATAGAGGCAGAAAACTATCGTCATTTGCAGAATGGATATACAAGTAAACAGAAAAAAGTCTCTTAAAAATATGCTTATATATATAAAATGTAATTACAGAGGTTTCGGCATCACTTGCCTCTAGTTTTTTTCTAATATATTCCCGAACTACAGTAAACTCGTGGTGGTCTTTAGGACTGCAAATCAATTGAAAACTTAAATGAATTATTGAGTTTAACATTCAATGGCAACAGAAACGACATGAATGAAAGATATTCGAAGGATCAAATACAATATAGAATTATTGTTTTATTTGAGATTAACCTGGAAAGTAAATCATTTCCTATCTGTACATCCAGAGACTCTGATCCACCTCTTGCTCGTGTTCCAGCCAAAGCATCGCTAGAAATGTTTAGTCGGTCTCGATAAAATAGTCGCTCTGGCTATTCACAAAGTACAAGCAATTGAAAGACGACATACTTCAATCATGCCATGTCATAGAATTCATCAAGTCCACCCCACAAGGGTAAAAAAAATCTTACATGGAATGATGGAATCCTTGCATGACAATAAAGAACTCCATGAAAACTAGACAAAATTTGGGTCCAGCAAATAATGATGCATTATCTAAATAATTTTACAGCCAGCATATGAACTTGGCATATAAATATTCAAATTTTTGAATTTCAAGGAAATTCCTATAGTAACCTATTCTAGTTTTCAAATTTTAACTACTCAACTGAAGGATCTATGTCATAAATGTTTAAATCTCCTTTTTGTACATTTTCTAGAAAATTTATTATCAGTTTATCACAGCATGGTGTGATCGTTTACATCAATATTTGTGAGAAAAATATCCATGAATACATAATCATTCTCCACTTATAGACTATCATAATACACAAACATGCACAAATAATGTTGTCGTTGTAATAGTGCCAATGATTGAATTGTCTATTGAATTCCTGACAAAAGTCAATTTTGCATTATGCTTATACTTTGCTTCCAAATTCATAGAACGACAAATAAATTGATATGGCTTTATAGTTGCCAAAATTCGAGAAAATGCATAGACACATTTAAAACTCAAGCACTTGCAGGATAGTATCTTGATTTCATATTTCTAATAATGACATTGACACATCATTGCCATGTCACAACCTAATATGACTTCAAATTACTATCTCTAGGTCTACCCGATACATCTTCAGATAAGTCACTCTTATCATATGTATTCTGATGCTAAGCAAAAAGTTGACAATATAACAGAAGTAAATAGGCAAAAGAGCAAATTGATTATTATTTCTTATTTATAACTGAGAGTATTATGGAAGTGAAAGTGCAAAACGTGAAATGGATTCTCACTTTCATCTAATTGAGAGGATCATAGTTTTACTCACAGTGTTACCAATAAATGCAGGAGATTCAGGAGGCTGAAGACAAAAGGCATAGGAACTGTCCCCTTCAATCTATAAGGTTAAGCATAATAGTAAACATCCCGTATATCACCCATCAAATCAGTTAAACTCAAAATTAAATTGTATAAGTCATGAATACCTTTAAGCATGACAGCCACATTAAAGGGTCAATATCTATTGTTGTTAGTACTCTGCTACTACGTGCAAGCACAACCTTTATTTCCCAGAGAAAGATAATGAAATTAGAGCTGAGTGATATAGGAAGTAGGAACTCTTTTCCGGAAGACCAAAAAAAATTAATAATGTTAATCATCGAGAACTTCAATTGTAGTTTCTAGAAAAAAGGTTGTGAGCTCTAGTTACCCATCTTTCTTCATTTAATCTCCATTTCTAGTTCCATCGTAACCATACATGTCCTATAAACAAAACCAAGGATTCCAAAGTGATGGTTATCTAAATATACAACCTTTATTAGCACTGAGTTTTTCCTGTTTATCATGTCCAAGGCTCGCCTCACAGCTGAATCCCATGATATTTTATTAGGAATATGTGCCTGGCTGAGCACAATAGCCTGAGGAGCGTCTTTATTTAATCTCTTGACAGCAGAAGAGATCTGCAAGGTAGTATTATATTGAGTACAGCAAGACAATAATACAAATAAAAAATGACTGGGCAAATAGGAGGGAATCAGACCTGCCATATTGTAGCCTCAACTGAAGAAACTGCTCTTCTATATGTCCATGACAGGGCACTGTCCCATGCAATCGTTGCAGCGATCATTGAACTTCCTTCAAACTCATCAAATTCAACCTGCATTTAGTATCTAGCGACAGGTTGCTTATATACAAACAAAAGTCACGCCTTCAAACACTATAGAATGATAGCAGTACTTCCCTAGAAAGAAAGAAAAATTATCACCTGAGGAACCATGAAATAAAATGAACCAAAAGCTTCCCATTCAGAAGCTATATTAGCCATCGGATCAAAGCGGATAGCCCCATAAGCACGAATCAGTGGACACTTCTTGGATAAGAACCTTCGATTAACAAAAACCCCCGATTAGGAATCTGAAGTTCATCATGGTTCTGATTGTCTCTGATTAAGTAATTTACCACATTCAAGTTTACTCTTAGCTGAATCATCCAGCATTACTACTTTTGGCAAATGCTGTGCTCGCTTTGCTATTAGGCGAAACCTGACCAGTGCTGACATAAAAACTAAAAACTGCTCTAAATTTTAAGAAACGATGTTTTTTAATTGATCCATCCATTGTTTTTTCCAATATATCAATGATGAGTAAGGGATAGGATGGAGGGTTTGACTTGTTCAACTGGTCGTGAGACACCATTCAATAACACTAAGATAAACAGTAATTATCTTGTTTCCTTAAAACATGTAACTCTAAGGATCCCTTTGGATCCATGGTTCGTCATGAAGAAAAGAAAAATTGGTAAATCTAGAATTCCTCGTGTAAACATAGCCAAATTAATAATTGCAAAAATGCCACTCTTGATTATACTTGTACACCCATTTCCCTCACGTTTCCTTTGGCATCCAAAAGCAAGAATAATTTTATACGAAATTCAGGATTCAGAAGAAGCCTATTCAACTCCTGATTACAACATTCCCATCTGTCTTGTTCAAGACCTAGCCAGCAATCATTTCTAGAAATTATTCATTCTGATAGTCAATTAGAGAAATAACCGCTACAGTAAATACTTAATTAAATCCATTACTAGTATTAAATTGCCCCAATTAAAGCCAGTAAAAAAAAATGTGAATGACTCGTAAAGACTGCACCTTTTTATGGCGCGCCAATCGTCCAACGAGAATGGATGGAGGTGGCGAAAGAACACTGCAGAACCTATCCCGGCAACACTGACAAGCTTGTGTTGATGTTCATTTGAAGTGCTGCCATTCTCGATGCAGGCGACATTGCTTGGATTGCGACCGGAGAAGAAACATCGAGGAAGAAGCTGATGGCTCTGCGCACGAAGCCAATCTAGGGCTTCAATCCGCTGCAGAATTGGTACCTTCCCAAATCCATGGAGATTTAGATTAAAATCATGAATAATGCTATTTGCAATTGCTCAGTAAAAAAAAAATAAAAATTACAACGTTAAATCACTGACCGCATGCAGGGCTAACTGGGGAAAGGTTTTATTCAAAATTGTCAGGGTTTATCATCTACAGACCAAAAATCCACACACACAAATTCATGTACGTGAAGCGGGGGAAGCGTGATTCAAAGGTTAATTGGGGAAATGTTCTATTCAAAATTGTCAGGGTTAATTGTACCACCAACCATCAAACTTACATTCTAAATGCAATTAGGCCACTGAACTTTAATTGACAGCAATTGGATCACTTAATTCGAATTTAACAGCAATTAAATCACTAAGTTTGAATTCTGTCCAAAAAATGTAAAGGAAGTTGTTGAGACGGATGTTAAAACTACTATGTTTTGACGCAACATTGGCCACATTTAGCCACTACTAGCAAAAATACACATTTACCCTTTTAAAAAATAACTAAAATGAAAAAATATACTATTTGCCTTCGAATCTTCCCCCGCCCCCGCCATCTCCATCACAACCCCAAAATCAATCCATTGCTGACATCCGAGCAGCATCTATTAGTGATGCTAGAGACGAAATTGGAACTCTACAATTAATGAAGCATGATTTGAAACATTTTCCCCGCATTTTAATTTGAGCCTTCCAATGGTGGGTTTACTTTTAGTGATTTTGAGTTTCGGGTGGTTATAGGGAGTTTGCGATGGTGGATATGTATTTAGGAGTGGATGTATTTTAAATAATGCTATTTGTATATAAGCATTTATATAATGGTTTACATACAGATGATGTGTTAAAAAAGAGTGTGAAAGTTTTTATTTTTTATTTTGCTGAAGAAATTATGGTCTAATCATATCTTACCACATCATGTGCATATAAATCAATTATATACATGTAGCACAACCAATGAATTTTTGGGGTAGGGTGGGTTGTTTTCCTTTTATTTTTTGAATCTTTGTCGATTTGACAAGTCCATGTAGAAGGGCTATGTCAGTTAACAACTTCCTTTTAAGTTGTTTGACGGAAATCAAACATAGCTCTTTAATTGTTGTTGAATTGAAGTTAAGTGACTCAATTGTTGTCAATTGAAGTAAAGTGATCTAGTTGCAATTGGTTTAAGAGTTCGTACAATTAACGCCAAATATCATTTGTTTTAGGGAAATTGCATATAAGTATTCAACCTTTTACGTGGAGTGACAAGTTAGTCATCAATTCAATTTTTATAAATGTCATTATATTTTCAACCTTTTCAAATTTATAATAAGCTAGTATTTGGTGGACGATTTCATAA
The DNA here is from genome assembly GCA_903798295.1 of Fraxinus nigra. Taxonomy (NCBI): domain Eukaryota; kingdom Viridiplantae; phylum Streptophyta; class Magnoliopsida; order Lamiales; family Oleaceae; genus Fraxinus; species Fraxinus nigra. The sequence goes on along the minus strand of CAIGRH010029869.1, from coordinate 1,679 downwards.
TTAGAAATGCACAAGGATATGACCTCGAATTAAGTAGAGGTACTAAAAGTCTAATTGAATTGTTCAAAATTTCCTTGCATGAATTTGGACTTTGGAAAATCAAGGTTGGGTTTTTATCGAAGAGCAGTTAGCACACACGAAGACAAAAGTTCAAAAAAGTTCTCTAGATTCTTAATCGCTCTTTTTAGTGAGGAGTAATAGTACGGGAAGGGAGCGAGACTAAAGAGATCAACATGCACATTTGATTATTGGCCAACGATAGTACAGATTGCCATCAATTTTGGGGAGAAGCAAGCTACTTTTCTTTGATGCACCTTCTCGGGCATGGACGAAAATGCAAATGGACAGTGATCCTTGCTCGTAAGCTATCTCAAGTGCGGGTATTCGGTATTCAGATCTAGAGCCCATTCTTCTTCAATTAAACAACTTATCTTGATGCTCTCTCACTTCCCTTTTTTTTCTCGGAAGAATTCTCGTATCATGCATAATCCATTAATGTCCATTTAAATTATAATTTAAACTAGTTAAACTACTTTTTATTTATACATTTCATAGGGATAATAACTTATTATCCCTATGTTCCATAAAATTCACGGTTTATAATCACTTCTAAACATATTAAAAACACTCATTCTACAAGTTCACAAAGTGCATTCGATTTTTAAGAGATGTAAATACTTTTTATCAAAGTGAAATTATAAACATATTTAAAAATAATGAAATTATAATTAAAGTAATTTGCATCAACTAATAAAATTTCACCATTTGAAAATATTTCGACAATTTTATTCACCAAAAGTTTAGACTTTCTTATTCTATTAATAAGAATCAATAATTATATATCTTTGCAATAAATTATCAACTCTTTTTTTTTTTATATGGGAATTGGGATAAGAGTAGGATAAGGAACGAGATTGGACTTCTATGATTTATCATCTATCAACCAACCACGTGGCATATACCCATACTAATTAATCTCTCAACACATTACATGTCACGCTCAAGAAAATGTATTGAACCATCATCTCATTTAATTTAGTTCAGTCTAAGCTTTAAGGAGTATTTTTTATTACCTCGAGACGAATAATTCCAGAATCNTCTTATTCTATTAATAAGAATCAATAATTATATATCTTTGCAATAAATTATCAACTCTTTTTTTTTTTAATATGGGAATTGGGATAAGAGTAGGATAAGGAACGAGATTGGACTTCTATGATTTATCATCTATCAACCAACCACGTGGCATATACCCATACTAATTAATCTCTCAACACATTACATGTCACGCTCAAGAAAATGTATTGAACCATCATCTCATTTAATTTAGTTCAGTCTAAGCTTTAAGGAGTATTTTTTATTACCTCGAGACGAATAATTCCAGAATCAAATGGTGGAGGGTTGGATTTCATGTCAAAAATGGCGGAATTGAGGCTGCCCATAGCCAATGCCAGGTTGGGGACGGCTGGAAAAGTTCGAGTTTCGATGGTTCCAATTGGAGCCCTTGGATCACCTTGGCAGCCGTTCATGGAGAGTGAACAAAACTGATTATTATATCTCTGCACAAAATAATCAATTATGAGCTCTAAGATGTTAGCTAGCCCTTAATCCATAGAATTTTATGTACTTACTTCCAACTTATAATTAGAAAATGTAAAATAAGTACTTACTTGAGTGGC
>CAIGRH010029864.1:0-11310 GCA_903798295.1 Fraxinus nigra | reverse complement strand
CTATTTTAATGATCATTTAACAGATTAGTACCTAGTTGGATTGATGATTTAATAGGATTTCACGTTTTATTATTATATTTTTTTCTTCTTAACACGTTTACTTACAAATAGGGGTTTCCAACAATAATAATAAATTACTTAATTTAATAGAGTAAGGTTATGAGTTCATATTTAAAGAGTGAGCTTTGTCGAGATTTCTAAATAAATGGTAATGAATTAGGATTTTGGTACGTTGATTTTATTGTGGCTAGGAACATCTTCATTTGCTTTTTAAGAAGTAAATTGTTAGGACTCAAGGTAAGTAAACATCCCTTTATTTTCATGTATACATCGTGTGGTTAAATGTATAAACGTGTTAGTTAAATTTTCCTTGCGTAAATATGATATTTGATCACTACTTTTTATATCATAAATGCTTCTCAAGATATATTCATACATGCCAATGCATTCATAAGTATGCAAGAAGTTTCAAGAAATTAAAATTTTCTAGGTGTCACTGAATCAAGTAATGTTTTTAAAGATATTTATACTGAACTTTTTATTATGAGGTGTATAGACATGCCATGAAATGTGTGAATAGGAAATGAGACGTGGGAGATAGGCGCACCTCACAAATGTTCAATAATAATGATAATGTTAATATTAATCGTTTTGCGGTACTATTGGTGGGACTCAACTAGGTTCCAAATAATAATTGTCCACCGCATCCTCAATGTTAAATTTCTAAAGAAATGAAGGAAAGGGAATACATATTGAGAAATACTTTTTATTTTAAAGTAAGTCATATGAATATCATTAGCATGCATTATATGTATGAAGTTTGCTTATTGGTGTTAGCTCATTCCACGTTATTCCTTCCCATTTTCAGGAGGTAAGATGATACGAAATGACAATTTGTGGTACGATGAACTCTAACAATCACATTTATATATTGAATTTGTTTTGAAAATAAATTTTATTAAGTACACATTATTGTCATAAATAAAGTAATTAATATTTATCATATTAAAGAAAAATCAAATCTTCTTTCCACATTTATGATTTTAAAAGGAAATAAAGTGATAATACTTCTAAATCTAGATATCTAGATTTGGGGGTGTTACATTCTTATTAGTATGAACTATGAAACCTAGCTTCTTGTATGGTAGTTTGACTCGGTTAATTTATATCATGATTAGTTTTGTTGAAAATTATATTTTTAATAGATTTTGATAAATATTTTGTAAAAACATAATTCTATTTGTAATCACTCACTACGGTAGTCGCACTACGTGACATACATGTAGATGTTAAATGGTTAATAATTTGATGCATGAGATAATAACAATCTATTATATTAATGCATAAAATCATTACCCATCACATGTATGCCACGTAGTGCGTCAATGATAGTGAACGATTGCAAATAAGATTACTCTTGATAAAATGTGTGGTTAATAAATCGATAAAAGTTGTGGATTCCACGAAATGTGGGATTAAAATCAATTGTTGATTTTGATTTTGATTTTTATCAACTTTTTTTTATGCAAATCAAACATGGTCTTAATTTTGATAACATTTAAATCCAAACATGTACGGATGGAAGCTAACATTTGATGGAGCAATAAATTCCCACCTTCCGAAAACAGACCACGTTTATGTATATTTTTTTTCTTTTTTATCTGTCAATTTAATTCAAGTCTAACAAATAAAAAATATCTTCAATCAAATCGAATTACAGTTGCCCTTGTCTTGTAGTCATTTTTCTGAGATAGCTCTCAAAGTTCAAGGATTAGAAAGATAATCAACAATTTGATTTTTTCTTTTTTTTTTTTTCAGAATTTTGACTAATCCACGGTACTTTATGTTGGAAAAAATAAGTGTATATAGCTGACTTTAACTTGATTTTTGAGTGAGACTCGTTTGGCTATTTTGGAAGTTAAAGATTGATTTGTGTTCTCCTCCGTGAGTACATCGAAATCATATATTTACTTATCAAAATTGATACTCGGATAAATGAGAAATTGAAACTCAAAATGTGTCACTTAAAAGGAGTTTATGTTGATGAGAAAACTAGAAAAAGGAGTTTATCCCACATAGGAAGTGGATGAAAACTAAAACCACCTTATAAAGGATTATACTTTAGAATAGTGTAATCATGTGTAGTATCAAGACTTTTTCCACGTGCGTGCGTAAGGGGTGCAAATCAAGGACCGAAATGAGTTTCGGACCTTGAACTTTTGTGCGGGCGCGACTTGCGTACACGAATGTCAGACCGAAAGGAGCAAAATTTGCTCCTTAAGAGTGTCCACGTTTTGCTNTTTGCTCCTTAAGAGTGTCCACGTTTTGCTACATTTTTATTTTATTCAACTGACTTTTCATTTTTTAAAACAGTTGAAACTCCTGAAACTCTTATGATAATTGCCATTATTTGTATGTGCAAGTTACAATCTCAAGGGTCATTATATATACATCTCGTTTTTCCAGTTTTCAAGACACGAATTTCATCTGAAAATTCATCCACATACAGTTCGAGTTTGTCTTCATTTTCGGTCTCTGTTCCAGTCTTTTTGGTGATATTGTTCGAGCACTAACTCAGTTTGTCGGAGTAAAATCTGTGGTGTTCAGATTCTATTGTTCTTCCATTGTATCCTGGGAAGCAGACTCTCAATTTATACCTCAAGCACGTACGATGAGGGGGCGAATATGTTTTAAGGAAATTGTGTGTAACACAAGTCTCGATTTAAAAGTTTATTACTGTTTAATTATTATTTTTCTTGTTATTCCTTATTGTAATTAACAAATCATTGGATTTGTAATAAATATATAATTTAATCTGTTTAAACTGTAAATTCGGTATCAAGTGTGTAAAATCGATTCATTCTGCATATACGGTTATTTGTGCATATACGGTAAGCACTGTATATACGGTAACTCTTGCAAATACGATAACTGTTGCAGATACAGTATCAGTTGCATATATGGTATCAGTGTTGCATATACGATATTTGGTATAGAAACACTTATGTAACCATTTCAACCATGATAGTCGCAATAGTGCAAGTTACCTTAAGTAAATGGGATGAGTTTCAAAGAACAATGAAAATAGTTGGATTTGATTAACTCACACTATTATCTATGTAATGCACTCTGAATGCGAAAGTAGTCTATACTGTTGAGGATGGGATTTTAGTGAAATACATATGACTTTCTAACTGTTTAAACTTTTACACGAATTGATTGAGTCTAATTGGCACCAACTTATCAAACATATACTCCTTTTCCAATCCTAACATTCAAGCACATAAAATTGATTCGAGCACGTGTCAATTTTTAGCTTAAAAGAGGATTTTTCACTTGTTTGTCGTATGTTAAATAATCAGGGGCGGAGCCAGCCCGTTGAAGTAGGGGGGATCCTAAGTTGAAAGGGTGGGGATTCAAGGGCAGCGCCCCCGAATTTTTTTTAAAAACATTATTTGTCAAAATAAGGGAAGCTGGTACTTGGTGATGGAGAAAGAAAACAAAATAACATAAATTAATGTACATTATTAACAAAAATAAAAATAAAAATAAAAAACGTATAAAAAAAGTACTAATATTTAATTTAGCAAAATCATACCTTATTACAAGCGTTCCTTTCGAGTTCTCATACTTTGATAACGTTGTATAACTACATCATCATCAATCATGTCGAATACATCATTCTCTATATACACAAGCAAGCTATCATTTAACTATTTATCATTCATTCGATTGAACAATCGATTCTTGAATAATTCAAAAGAGGAAACGGGAGTCGGGACGGAAATGCTTGGATTTGGATTGGTAGGGTTTTAAGTTTTTTATTCATTTGAGGACAAAATGGTAAATACTAAAAATATAATTTTAAAATTAAAAAAAAAATTGTCAAAAAATTGGGGACCGCCCTTGGTTAAATTCTTGGGTTGTGCTACACAACCATATGGGGGTGCCCTTGTGTGTCCCCTATGTTCACCAATCATTTTCTTAAATTCTTTTGTAGACAATTGCGGCCTGATATTGCTATGTCATTTCATTGTAAAATGAGCTAAAAATATGAATCCCAAGATAATGTATATTACTACAATATGGTACATTGTGTTTTCGGAATTTCCGTATGCAATTTATTTGCTGTCTTCCATTGTGTTTTTGAAAATTGAAATCATAAATTTCGAAAGCAACTGCTTTAGACTAAGTCAACTTCACGCACGTCTCTTTATTTGGCAGAGCAAATTCACAGTTGGGCAAACGTTACTCCAATGCATTCAATTAAGTCCCCATTTGATTCCCATGTTATAAAACTATTTTTTTTTACGTGATCATTTTCAATTACATATTCACACAATAAAATATTCTGTACGTAAACTCAAAACTTTTTCATATTTTTTAATCACATATTCTCTTAAAAAATACTATTCAAAACTCTTTAAAATGGTATGCGTTAATATAGTTCTAGGCAGAAATTACATGTTAGACCATATTTTTCGAAATAGATATATGTATTAAAGTATCTCTAGAAGACTCTCTATTTTTAATAGCATATTTTGCAATTTGAAGAGTATCTATAAATTTAGAGAGAAAATTTTTATGTAATCCAATAAACTCTTTATATTTAACACTTACTTTTACTACTCTTAAAAAAATAATTATCATTTTTTCCTATATTTTCTTTTCACTAGCTTCCCTCCAAATTATTATATTATTTTCTCCATTGAAAATTGAAATACTTTAAGTGTATTTAATTATAGAGAGTGAGTTTGACTCTATTTTAAAATGTTAATTTAAATAATCTACTGCAACATAATTTTAAAGATTAATTATTTAAAATAAAGAGTATCTTATGTTTAAATAACCTTTTGGAGATACTCTTATTTGGAGATACTCCTCCTCCTTTCTTTAATCCACAGGTCGAAGACAGGGCTAGTAGCTGGAGTGAAGTCGTAATAAGGTAAATCGTATGTGTATTGGAATGTGCGGTTGAACCACCTCCTTTTCAAGGAGAGCTAATGCTTGGTGGGTATTTTGGTTTGATACTGCTTCACATCCTTGCAAAAAGAAGGGAGTTGTGTCTAAGTTAAATTTGGAGATGAAAGTCTTCTTTTCATTTTTCGACATTGAAGTAAGAACAAGCTCATGAGCTTATTGTCCTAGGTCTGAACAACTTGATAGGATTTCCATTTTTCGGCCACATGTCGCCTCAAGAACATGCTCCTCATGTATATGCCAGTTTCATTTTTTAATAAAAGGTTCAATACATACATAATTTATATAAATAGTTAGTCACGAGACTTGATTCCACTGCCATTTCCTAATCCAACACTATTTTGAATCAAACTATCTCTAAGATTAGAAGTTAGACGATGGGGACACGTTTATATTCTTCAACAATAAATTCCCTCACATGCTAGCACTGTTAACCTCTCATGGCGTCTGCCCACTGCACATAACTCTTCGTATCTCCCAACTACTTTGCTAGATCCTTCTTAGTTGTTAAATCAATTATCATAATCAATTATAAGTTGCAGCTCAAAAAAATCAAGAAACAGGTACATGTATGTATTATTGTGCCTTCCATGCATGCAAGCTTTTAATGCAGTAGAACCACTTTTGGGGCAGCAATTAATGGCCATCCCAACGCTCATGTTTCATATCCAACCCAAGATAAATTCAGTAACTAAGTATATATTTTCATCTTGAAAGGCCTTACCAATTCAGTTTTTGCCAAATGGAATTTTTGTTAGTTTTAACATATGCATTGGCCATTGGCTTAAGGGCTGTGAATTCTCAAGAAGCCACACTTGTGCCTGCAGTCATTACGTTCGGCGACTCTGCGGTCGATGTGGGCAACAATGACTACATTCACACCCTTTTCAAGGCGAATTATCCGCCTTACGGCCGGGATTTCAAGAATAAGGAACCTACTGGGAGGTTCTGCAATGGGAAACTAGCTACTGATATTACTGGTAATTTGTTTTTGGCCAGGGATTCCATTTTTTTCACTTCAAAATTGAAGTTTCGCATTCGTTAATTAGTTTTCGTGTTTCTGTGTAGCTGAGACTCTTGGATTTACAACATATCCCCCGGCTTATCTTAGCCCTCAGGCATCAGGGAAGAACCTTCTCATAGGAGCCAATTTTGCGTCTGCTGCTTCTGGATATGATGATCAAACAGCCATTCTAAGTGTAAGAATTTGGTGTACAGTTATAGACTAAGATGTATGTTGGGTAGATTGAGGATCCGCTACGTGAATTTCCCTCTTCTAACAACTTAAGTTATCTTTGTTGAAGATATATTTAAAAAATATAGGTTAAGCTTTTGAATCAACTGGTTGAATATGGTACGAGAGCAGCAAAGATCTTAGGTTCAAGTCTATTAAATATAATTTGTCCAGATCAAGTGGTTCAAAAGTCAGTCCCTTAATGTATCCTCAAATTGGTGTCACCTCACATTCTCATTTCTCTTCATATTCTTTCTATGAGGACTGTATATTCATCTTTGTGTCCTACTTTTACTTCATTCCTTTAAGCATGTTTCCCAAACAGAAACTATAAGAATTTATTCACATAATTAAAGTTTATCAAGACTCGGGATTTTATCTTAAAATGGTCAACCTTTTGAAGATGAATCCATAAGCTCATTTGACCGTAGATCTACTCCTCTTAATAAAATTGACATGAATTTTCTCTGTTGAAGCATGCAATTCCACTGTCGCAGCAGTTGCAATATTACAAAGAGTACCAATCAAAACTAGCAAATGTAGCAGGCAGTAATAAGGCAGCATCAATTCTCAAGGATGCAGTATACATAGTGGGTGCCGGTAGCAGTGACTTTTTACAGAATTACTATGTGAATCCTTTCATCAACAAAATTTATACTCCTGATCAGTATTCATCAAGCCTCGTGGCCATATTTTCAAGCTTCATTACGGTATATTACGGCCATTACAGTGTTATTTTACTTTCATTTAATTAACAATCTAGTCGAAACTCATGGCTTACTTGGAAACAGAATTTATACGGCCTGGGAGCTAGGAGAATTGGGGTGACTTCACTTCCACCATTAGGCTGCCTTCCTGCAACAAGAACTCTATTCGGATTCCACGAGAGTGGCTGTGTGTCTCGTATCAATACAGACGCCCAAGCATTCAATAAGAAAATCAACTCAGCTGCAACGCAACTACAGAAACAACTTCCTGGCCTAAAGATTGCTATTTTCGACATCTTCAAGCCCCTCTATGACCTTGTTCAAAATCCTTCGAAAAATGGTGTGAAACAGATAAATCACTTTGAAAAGATTATATCTGATGAATTGACTAACCTTACAACAATCAGTTTCTTAATCCAATTTCTCCTTTATTTTTGCTTCTACAGGATTTACAGAAGCAACAAGAGGTTGCTGTGGAACAGGAACAGTAGAGACGACATCATTCTTGTGCAATCCCAAGTCGATAGGAACTTGCAGCAACGCAACTGAGTATGTATTTTGGGACAGTGTGCATCCTTCTCAGTCCGCTAATCAAGTTATTGCTGATTCCTTGGTCTTCCAAGGCATCAGCCTCATAGGTTGATCCAAGAATAGTATTGCGGTAACCCATAAGTGTGTGTTTGATTCGTAGTTTTAGACATGATTGGACAGTATGATGAACAAGATTTAAGCTACTTACTTCTTCAAAACTTTTCAATCCTGTACTGTCCATGCTATTAAAGGGGCCATAAAAATTGTTGAGTGTGTTACTTCCTTTTCCTTTTCCTTCTGTATGTTTCTTTTTCCCTGAAAAGAAGATCGAAAGGCTTGATTTGCACTGTTAATTTGTTGTGCCTAATAAAGGAAATATCTCTTTAGAGAAGGACTAAAATTGAGGAGAATTTTCTTTTCGTTGAAATCTGAATTTCAAGGGTGATAATTGATGTTTAAACATGCTTTTTTCCAGAATCAAATTAAGTAATACATCATATCCACTAATTTAATTTTAACTCTGTAATACTCCTCGAGCTTGCTGGGAAAGGAAAGAACAAATCAAGATATACAATACAAAATGCTCCACAAAAAAGCATTGCCATTTGCATCAGCTGGAGTTCCTCCAATACGTTTGTATTATCAATAGCACAATGTAAGGTTCCAAGAAAAAAAACAAGAGCTATAACAATGATTTTACAAAATTCGCTGATAGACAGCTGAACCTATGAATTTAAGTAGAAGTGACGTTAGGAACGTATGATGCCACGGATTGGCAGATAGACAAGGCTGGCAACTAATACAATCCTATTTTCCTCCTCGGCAGTTGAACTGCTTTCTCTATTGCGATTTTAGCAGCTTCTGTGTGTCAGACGTCTTCATTCCGACAGGCGACAGCAGTCCTTTAACTTTATCATCCTGCTTAGGCTACCCAGAGAAAAAACAATTACAAATATGTCACACTTCAGATTGCAAATAAAACTAATCAGAAAATTATAGATCATTAACATATCTCAGACCTGAAGATTCTCAACAGAAGCACGAATCATATCCCCAGGATTTGGTCTCCCAGGTGAGACTGTTGCAGAAACAGGTTTCGTAGTTGCTGATCCTTGAGAGAACTCCTTTGCAACTCCATTAATACTCTTCTTTTGCAATTTTCTAGACAGCTTTTTATCCTTCATAGACCCCATGAGGTTTTGAGTAAATACACCAGAAATAGAAAACTTCCTGGGCTGTAAAAAGCAACACAAACATTTATAAATGTGGCACAATCCTTCTTTTTCATATTAAAAGTACTAGAATTATAGAACCAAAGAAACATGCTAGGTGTTTTTGCATATAGTTCTTGGTGTTCCCGTGAATATTTTGTTGCGGAGGAATCTGCAGTAGTATAATCCCAAGTCATGTGAAGGGGAAAATATTAATAAAGATTAGATAGCATAGTGTTACAAGCCAATGAAATATCCTTACAGGGGTGGAAAGGTTTCCTTTGCGATTCTGAGCTCCATAAAACGAACTAAAAGGTCTCCCGAAATTTTGATACGCAGTGAATGAATGGTCGTCTCCCAAAATTGGATCCCAAGAATTCAATTGTGGGATAATAACATTTTGATATGCCGTATGATCCCATGGGGGAGAATTGAGGAAGTTGTAATGCAGTGGCTGCAATTCAGAGGTAATGACATCCAAGTTTTGAGTGTAAAATGGCTGAGGTGGGTACTTTGAATGAAAATCTTGCACTCTATCCGCATCATACAATACCAAGGCTACATACAGAGTCTTCCCCTGGATATTAGTTCCTAGGAAGAACCAAACTCAAGTAAGATTTGGAGAAAGAGTGACCAAAGACAAATGGAAACAAGGAGAAAAGAAGACAGCTTACCATTTAGCAAATGCATAGCCTTCACTGCATCATCTGAACTTGTAAACCTCACAAGCCCGCATCCTTTGCTAACTCCATCTCTACCACGGATCACTTGTGCTGAAGCTACTTTTCCAAGACCACTGAAAATTTCTTCCAATTTACGGTCATCTACAGATACTTCAAGATTATCAACAAATAGTTCTGAAGCCTTTGACTCCGGATAATACACAAATAGTTCTGAAGCCTTCGACTCTGGATAATTATGTCCATGTGTTAGTCTTAGAAGCTTCACCCTGTCAGCTTTCTTTTGAGCTCTTCCCACAAAGAGATTCTTTGATCCTGATTCATAGGGAAAAAAAAAATTCATTCAAAATCAATCTTATGTTGCACAGATCAAGTCCGTAAATATTGAGAAAATGGAAACATACTACATATATTCAGCTGAGCAAGAAGGGCACTTACCAATCAGTGCTCCATTTAGAGCCACCATGGCTTTCATAGCCTCTTCATGTGTATCAAAGTTCACAAATCCAAAACCTTTTGATTTCCCCTTCTCATCCTTCATTATGACAGCACTGCAGACCTTCCCATATTCTGAGAACTTTTCTTTGAGGTGATCCTCTGTCAAATGACCATCTAGATTTTTCACGTACAAGTTTGTGAAACCAAGTTCTGTGTCCTTCCTCTCACTTTTTTTAATGAACTTCGACACATATCTGAAGTAAACAAACAAGATATTTAAACATTGTACACTACTTCAATGTGGCATGCAAAAATCTAATAATGGTCTAACGTAGAGCCGAGTGAGATCATCATCAACAAGCTCTGTAAGATATAACAAGATTAAACTGAGCAGAGACATTCACAATTTGCCTGATTTACCAGCTTGTCATGTTTTATGATTTTGTTAATAAGCAATCAGTAAATGGAATATCAGACATAAGGAATTTTTACCCATACATCAGATCCCAAACCATTTTAACTCCACATTATCCGATTCGACATTTGTCTTAATTTGAATTATCAACAAGCCACAATAAAAAGTTAAAGCATTTGTTAGAGAACTTTCAAATGAACATCTCCACTAGGTTGTGGTCTTGTGGTGCCATAACGAGGAACTTATGGTTTGAACTCAAAATGTTTTTTGCTCGAGTTGGATGAATGAGCGAAGTACAAAATAGTGAAGATCGATTTGATAGAGCAAGAAAATAAAAATATAACCTTGAAAATGTCCACAACTTTGAAGGATAATAGAGCAGGAAACAATTATCAAAATGGGCCCTCATGGTGGAATAAACAAGAACTGAAGAAGATAGCAGGGACTTACAGCTTTTTGCCTTCCAGCATGGTGCCATTGACAGCATTCAGAGCTGCCATAGCTGATATCTCGGAATCAAATTGAACGAAACCAAAACCCTTACTCTTCCCATTTTCCTCAGCAACTTTGCATGAAAGTATTTCTCCATACTTGATAAAGATTTCTTGCAACCAAGCGCTAGTAATTGAAGGGTCGAGATTCTTGACAAAGAGGTTCCCAGTGCCCGTCTTCCTCTGGATAGGGTCTCTCTCGCGCCACATAATCCTCATAGATTTACCCCTCAATTCAGTGTATCTTAGACTAGTTAGAGCAGTTTCAGCTGATCAAACAGAAGGCTACTATTCAGAGATGCATTGTTATAATAATGAATTGAATAGAATATTGTAAACTAAGAGAAAGGGCGTGCATTTATGGTGTCCCAAGGAAAGCAAAAGAGCAGAAATTTTACCCAAAAAGAGAGATTAAGAGAGAAAGCAAATGAATATAGTTAAGAAACTATTAAGACGGAGAAAAAAAAAGTTGCAACAAGGAAGAAGAAGAGGCCAAATTTTCTCATGAAAACAGAATAAGCTCGCAAAAGTTGTGATAGACGCATGTTAATCATGCATACGAAGAAAGAAAATCATTCACAAATAAAGAGGATTACCACACAAAGAAAGGCTAGTGAACACTG
>CAIGRH010029852.1:0-10075 GCA_903798295.1 Fraxinus nigra | reverse complement strand
CGCATGTTTGAATGTGGAGGTGAAGGCAATTGCAAAAGGTTCAACCACTTTCTTCTATCATTGAGAGAAATCTCCCTTAAATTCTTGCTCCGGCGGATGCCTTCATTTTCCAATCGTAGCCAGCGAGACCTTGAAATTTCACTTAGTCAAGGCTCCAAGAATGATCTTGGATTTTTCTTCCTTTAGCAGTGGTTGAAACTTGATCCTTAAATCTGGATTTGGCAGTGGAACAAGAGCTACTATCAGTACCTCCCAAAAGATAATCAAGTCCTAATTCGGGGAACAAGTTGTTGGGATTTTCAAGAATCCCGTGGCACGTGATGTACTATTACTAGGTGAGGAAGCCATTGAGGTACTGCTTTTGTTTGGTAAATGTGAAAACCACCTAGAAAAGTCATCCAATTTATAATCATTGAGAGAAATCTCCCTTAATTTTGGGTGACGTGGTGGTGGTTTGACTGTGGACGATAAGATGGAGTGCTGGTGGAGATTGGTGGTGGTCAGACTTGAGTTTGGACCGGTTGGGTGACGTCGTGGTGGTGGTTTGACTGTGGACGATAAGATGGAGTGCTGGTGGAGATTGGTGGTGGTCGGACTTGAGTTTGGACCGGTGGCTTTTGTTTTTTGGGGTATCGGGGTTGGGGAAGAAGGAAATGGGGGTAAGAGTTGTGGTTTTGCTTTTTAAATTTTTTGATATAATAGAGAAATGTATTATGTTCAAAATGTCCTTACCTTATTTGAAGAAAATTATTAGGTTTTTAATTTTTGGGTCAATTGACGATTTTTTGGGTCAAACTAACGAAAACCATTATTTTGGACTTGAGCTGCGATTTTCTTAAAAGTTTGATACCGTTGGTGGCACAAATGAAAAGTTTTGACAAAGTCTGCAACTAATTGAAAGGTTTGGTACCTCGACTGCAATTTTCCTTAAAATATTTTATTGTGTGACTATATAGTTAAAAATAAGTATGAAAGTTAAAAAATTCCGTTTTAAAGGAAGACGAACAGTTTACCCAAACCTTCTAGATATATATGTGGGTTTTTTCCTTTCGACATTTAAACTATTTAATGTTCAATACGTTGGGCTTGAGAGTTTGTTTGGTGCACATTTTTTGAGTAAGAATGCATTTTTACCGTTGATGTGATGGAGAATATGTGGTTGAAATGAAGGAAAAGTTATTGATGTGATGAAAAATATTATTTTATTAAAGAATGTGTGGTTGAAAATGAGAAAAATAACGTGGCTCAAACGGGGCTAAGTAACTCACTCATCATCTCGGTCGGAGAAACCTTTTGCAAGCCCATGTTACTTCATAGTTTTTACGAGGCTTTTATAGACTGTGTGATTCTAGATGTAATTATGCAAGTTGTTGAACAAATGCAATCAATACGTGACACAAGGTCTAGAAATATTATGTAACATCGATAATGTTTTACCAAATGCATCTGTTGAACATACCGATCATTCTTCTAAGTCGATCCCCCTTATTAGTGTTTGTTAAGTAAGATTTCAAAAAATATTGTGAGTAAATTAGTAACATTTTGAAAAGTTAGAAACGACAAGTGCAAAAAAGCCAAAACAAAATTATAGTAATTAAAAACGAATTAAATTTTATTTATAGTAACGTTTAGTCTCATTCAGTGTTACTTACCATACACGACGTCAATTGTATAGATATGGATGACTCAACCCCACAAACAGCCAATGATTTTGACACACGTGCCCACACAAATGAGTGATGGATGTGGGCCATGGAAGAATGGCCCCTACCACCAACAGACCACGTGACTTTCTTTCCCCACTACCTTAATCCCTTAAATAACTACTAACTAATCAAACCTTAATTCCATCATCATGCAAATAGGACACGCGTATTAAGTTTTTCGACGTTGGCATTGTTAGTCCTTGTTTGGTCATCATTATTTCTGAATTTTTTTTTTTTTCCTTTTATTTTCAACTACACATTTTTTAGTAAATGCCCTTGTTTGGTACATATTAAAAATCTCATTCTCATTCTTCTACTCATTTTCAACTACACGTTTTTCAATAAAATAATATTTTTCATCACATCAATAACTTTATTATTAGCAAATATATATCAGAGCCTGAAAGACAAAAATAAACCATCTCATTGGGTGTATAAACTTAGCTCCTATTTGACAATTATTGTTTCAAAATTCTTTAATTCTTATACTTATTTTTAACCACGTATATACAGAATAAAATATTTTACACATAAATTCAAAAAAAAAAAAAATCTGACATTTTAACCACATATTTTTTTAAAAAATCACTATTTAAAATTTTATTTTCTCAAAATAATGATTATCAAACAGGAGTTTAATACTAACTCAACACACATTTTGTTCACAACCATATTCACGTTGTCGATAATCTAACGTGTATTTCATGAAAATTTCACAACAGACATTGATATCAAGATCATAATTAGTTTAACACTATTTTAAACTACTTTATAAAATGTTCAAATTGTAGAAGATATTAGACTTTAAGAGTGTGTTTAAGCCACATTATTTTGAAAGAATGTATTTTGAAATAGTAGATTAATGGAGAATGTACGATTGAAAAAGAAGGACAATTTATTGATTTGATGAAAAATATTATTTTATTGAAGAATGTGTGGTTGAAAATGGGTAGAAGAATGAGAACGAAAATTTTAATATGTACCAAACATGAGCTAAATTATTTAAATTAGTCTTCAACAAACACACAGTTGTAATGAATAAAAAACTACAATTGACGGTGTTATACATAAATTCCACATCAGCCTAAAAAGGGGCCCACTTCATGCACACGTGTCTTTGAAATATTTTTATCTTGTATGTCGAGGCCCCAGTTAAGTGTAATATACCTCCATTATCAAGACTTACCTACGCAATGAAATGCGTTAAATTGTGAGTTAAGCCAAATGTACAGAGAGTCGGTTCACAGATCTCTCACCGACCCTCACATGAGGTTGGTCCAGAAGCCCCACTCTATAAGGATAGCATTACCCCAAACTGTAACACTTGGTTAGAAAATGATTGGAAGTCTTGGCCAACAAAGGCATATGTTCCCTCGTATATAGATAGGAACTTCAGTATGAGTTCCAACATAATTAATCTGGACTTCGATGCACTAAACCCATACGTGCACACAATGAAGTGTCACGAAACAGAAGAATAACTCTAAGTGTCACGAAACAGAAGAATAACTCTATTTAGAATAATATGAGGTTGTATATCATGTTGTTATACGTTTTCAGTGTTGAATTATGAAACATATTCAATGTGTAGGGGGTTTTCGCAATCAATTCAGATAACAAGATGTGTGCATGTGAACACGAAATAGAGGATGAAATTGGAACATCGTATTGAACATCTAACTTACAGAACTTGAACACGAAAGCACAATATTCACTAATATCCATTCAGTACACACATCTACAAGGAGATCATTTTCCGCCAAAAAATCCACATCACTACACGCACACTCAAAACCCCAAAACCTAAATCTAAAATCGTTGCTCTGTGTTTGTAGTTCCAACATCTGTTGTTCGGGTACATTCCTGGATCTCAATTGCCCATATGATCTCCACAGATTTACTGTACATGGGTAGGTCAAATCACGAGAAGTATCCACGAACTCCATTTTGCTGTAGAAAACTATATATATATATCATAGCTTGAGTGTACTCGTAAAAACTTGTTTGAAAATTGCTTTCGAAATTCCATTACTAATTGTCGTGTGCATATGAAGAACCTTCTTTCCGAGTTCGCTGTTGTCCACGAAGTTTTTCGGCTCAATCTTCATTCCACATCTACACAAATGAGATTTCATCGGAGCTAAGGATCCAATGTTGTAGCTACGTACGCAAGATTGGAAGGGGTTATTAAAGACGAAAATATAAATTAAATATAAATTGATGCATTTTCCCTTTCTTATTTATCAAATTTCCCTCTTTTTCGTGGGATTTACCAACAAACCATTCGGATGTTGATGATACGGGTGTTTTTCGCACAAAACGTTTGAAACATGGGAGGTTTTCTACGATTTTCACTAGATATGGGTATATAGTTAATTGAAACGTTTACATGGATAATTCTCCTATTAATCTTGAAAAATACTATCGTTGACTTCAAAAAGTATATTTAGTTTTCACCTTTTTGAAGTCAACGGATGAAAAATAACTCGTGATTCTAGCCAGTAAGCACTGCGATGAATGAGAGCTCATATCATTACTCATAGCTAACGATATTTTCACAAAATAAAAACTAGAGTGGTGCTAGCTAATTAACTTGAATTACTTCCTATTAATGGGCTTTGAACTCCCACTCAGCAATATACAAGTAAATGAATAAATTATGACGACATAGGCTGAGTAAAAGTATATCGAATATAGTTGAATTTTATCGTTAGCAATAAACACCATAGCTTTAAAGATATTCTTAAGTCCCTCGAAATTTTCATTCTACTTTTTCTACTCATTTTCAACTACATTTTTTAATAAACTATTATTTTCCATCACGTTAATAACTTTTCATTCTTTTTCAACTACACATTCTCGATCAATCTACTATTCCAAAATACATAATGTGACTTAAACACACACTAAATCATCTCTTCGATTCTGTACAACATCAACTTATTTAAATTAGTATTCAACAATTACTACCAAGATTGTGATAACTTCTTGGGGTTATCTTGCACTCGAAAGTCGAAGTAGGAAAAGATCAGGCAGAACTCAAAATGCGTCACTTTCTATTAATTTTGTCCAAATTTATTAAGAAAATGCCACTTAAAAAGGAGAGAAAAATACTCGAAAAAGAAATTCTTGTGAAAGTTAGATCATTACATACAAAACTCTCAAAATATTTGCTCATACATCCAACCACAAGCACCCAATAAAACCATACTAAAAATTTACATACAAAAAAAAAAGCATCCATTCATATAAATACTTTTTTCCCTCTCAAAATGGGATTTTGTATCTTATCTTGAGAGCTAATTAAACTAAAAGTGAGATTAAGGAAGATAATTAAGGGATTGATCGTCATAATTATTAGCCCACTGAGCTTCACTCCAGTACGCTTGATCAATAGAAGCCGTAAGATCAAAGAGCCCTTGATCTCCGCCACCCAGCGTCGCCGCATGGCTACCGCTGCCGCTGCTCATCCTGTTCCGCTCTACTCCTGTGAATTCAATCTGATGACCCAAATACCCACCAGTCATTTCCTGAGTCTTGAACACATCAACTGAGGCCGGCGCCACCATTTCCGAGCCGGGAGTCTGTTGGAGCTGGCCGAACGACGGCGGAATGTCGGTCACGTTGAACCCTAGGATATTAGCCGGGTCTTCTGAAGATGTCGTTAGACTTGTGAAATTCTCCATCTCCGGGAAGATCCGGCCGGCCGTTGATTGATTCACCGGAGGATGATGGTGAAACCTAGGGTTTGTGTTTGTATCTTGAGGATTCACGTTAAAGTACCTCGTATCAGTAAAAGTGTACACTGTATTCGTAGCGGAGTTCGATAACCCACCCGGCGGCGACGAACCCACTTCAGCGCTAGCGCCGAAGGCACCGGTGCCGGTGACTGCAGAAGTAGGAGTGGCCTCCGTCGTAGCAGCTGTGAGGCTGGAACTCTCACTACTCGAATGAGAATTCGATTTCCTTTCACTGGGACCATCGGCGGCTGAATTAGAATTAATTTTAGACTTGGACCGCTTCGCTTTCCGGCAGCCACCTCCAACGGGGACGTTGCGGAGGACGCCGCCTTTAGTCCAGTACCTGCGGCAGCTCTTGCAGAAGTGGCGCGGTTGAGAAAGATTGTAATTATTGTAGTAACAGAACTTGGTGTTGGACGAATCACACCGTGGACACTTCAAAATTTGGTTCGGGTGGTGTTGCGGCCTCGGCCTCCTGTCCCCACCACCACCTCCAAAAAACCTACCACCGCCTCCTACACCGCCACCTCCACCTCCTATCGCAAGCATATCTTGCATTATCTCCGCTAACCCTTAAATATCCAAGATTAAGAAAGAATATACAATTTTTCTGACCAGTTTCCGGCGACAGCAGCTCCAATTTGCCGACAATGAAAGTTCTGTTTCAAGACTTTCTCTGACAAAATATCCCCAACAAAATCTTCCGAACCCAGTATTCCTGCATCTCAATATTTTACGAGTAAAAATAGAAGGAAAATTTGCAACACTGGTCCTAATTCATATTTCTAGTGTCAAGTTAATCTCAAAGCTTCAAAATTTAGCAAATTGCACCTCATGTATTTATTGTAGATTCACAATCAATCATCAATGAGACCGTCCATATTTATCATAAAGTTTGCATGTGTAATTTAATGAAGCTGGGTTTTGTCACACGTCATTGAGTTCGTGTCAAAAAATTTAAAGTGATTCATCGTATTTTTACAACGCCACATGAAAATTTCTACAGATTTTTATTGTTAGTAGAGTTAAAGTTGAACGAAAACGTCGAATCGACTCCACTATTTGTGTTCACGTCGATCCATCCAAATTACGATTGATACTTGAAAACGTTTAAAATCAAATCAATTTTTCAAATAATTTAAGAGATTCTACTAACTGAATATAAAATTATCAAATCTACAAAAATAATCTTATTTAGTATTTACCAAACCTATTGGCGAATCGCCCAATCCTATTGTCTATATTTTAACTTGTTTGAAATGCGCTAAATTCCGTCGGTTTGGAATTTTTTTTCAACTTGTTTTAAATTATGTAATTTGAAAATATACCAAACAACGAAGAAATGATTCGATTGTCTTTTCACAGCTTGTGGTCCAAACTGCTAACAAGACAATAAATAGGAAACCCCCAAGTGTAATGTTCTTAAAATTAGAACGAGTTAAATGGCGAAACTACCCCTTAGATGGCGATATGATTGTTCCAGTCACGTGACATGTTTAATTACCAAAATGTCCTGGCATTTCCCTGCTGTCACATACAATGGTATGTCTGAGTTGGTAATTTAGCTTGAGAAGCGACGAGCTTAGTGATCCGTGGTATCGTAGTCATCTGTTGAAAATGACACGTGTACGGGTTAGAAAGAGGACTTTTACTGACCACAAATCTGGACTTGTCGGCAAATATCTTATTATGTTATCATCGTGGCGTTGCTCACAATTTGCCCATTTTCAACCCTTGATCCTGAGGATGCAAAAGAGTAAGGCGTGCTTTAACCCATTTGTTAAACATGATTTATAATAATGATTTTTTAAAAAGTAAGTCGTTAAAAAGTAAATAAAAAATTATTTTATTGAAAAAAATGTGCAATTGAAATGATATTTTTATATAATAAGAGTCAAGTTCAAACTATTTATCACTAAGCATAAGCCGTCTCAATCTGCAGAAGAACAACACGATTTATCCCCGAGCAACAAAAGAATAACACCATTTGTCATCAAGATCAAAGTTGTAGTCATCTCTTCCTCTCGATTAAGTTGTAGAATGAAAGAATAACATTATTTATGTTTTCAAATTTTAAGCTAATTTAAAAAAAATGTTTCCTTATTGCTCTTGATAAGAAATAAATAAGTTTTCAGGTCGAGTTTTAAACCGAGGACATTCTGCTCCTATTTATGAAAATAAGGTGTTGGTGTCATTCTTACCGTTAAAGAACGAGTTAGTAGAATTTTGAGTCCTCACACCAACTCTTTAGGAAAGAGACATCAATCAACAAAAAGGTAGCTATATATACTTCTTAATATACATAATGTTCAAGTGATATTTTATCATTGGCTGGTGATAGGGGCGGATTTACAGTGGGGTCACTTGCCTCCACAGTAAATCTTAAAATTCAATATTTTGCCTAATTTTTGTTTTCTATATTTTCAAAAAAGCCCGTGTAGTTTTCAATTTTTGTCACCACAATTAAAATTTGGTGTAATTTGTCACAACAAATCTTATCTTCTAGCTCCGTCCCCAGCTGGTGAAAAAACAATAGCAAAACCATTTGAATATGCATTGATGATGGGATTAGCCATTGTTTGAGCTCTCCATTAATTAATCGTTTCAACCACACATTTTCTCAATAAAAATAAATTTATACATAAATCCAATTTTTTATTTCTATTTTCTAATCACACATTCTTAAAAAAAAATACAATTACAAAATCTATTTTAAAAAGAAAAAATGAGGTTTAAACAAACCCTTAACTAAGCAACAAATCGATGAGTGGGAAACAGTGACCTTTTTTGTGGTGTAGCATAATAGGAGCGGAGGAAACATTTTTAAATATGTAACTATTGTATTTTTGTCACGTACGATTGTGTCCAATATGACGTGTTGGTGTTGCTGTAGTGCGTTTTATATGTTTTGGTAGTTAGGGTTGTAAATGAAATATCGGGAACGTGGTGAACTAAGAAATTAGATCCTCAAATTGTTGGAAATCTACTTAATTATGTACAGCGGAATTAAAGCAACGTTCAATTCCAAAACAAGGATATGCTATATGTTTAGATAGAAACCGTGTTCAGAATTGTACATTTGATGAATAATGCAAACTTCTTTGTTGATTCTTGAACTTTAATGATCACGATCTGCAATTCAATCTGTCCAATTGTCCAGTCATGGTGATCCACACAGAGAACAAGAATTGTGGCTAGGGTTTGCTTTCTTGTGCTAGCAAAAATAATAAAATTTTACTTAAGTTTTTCAAACCCTAATAGCCTATTAAGACAAGTCCAAACGGGTTTGACTCATCTTTTAACTTAATTTGGTCTAATATTTAATTAATCAAATTAATTAAATCTAGTCCATGAATTAATTAATCCAATTAATTAATTCGGGCCTACAATTAATTAATTATCCAACACTTGTCAATTAATTAATTGGTAAATCTCATTCTTATGGTTCTTTTTTGTGTGTGACCTATAGATTCACAATCACGATACTTAACAACGTGAATTATTATTTTGATATAATCAAAGTCGATAAATTAAAACACCCCTTTTAATTTATCACTAATTCACATTGATCGTCCCAGATTGATATCTAGCAATGTGTTGGACAATACATATGACGGAAAATGTCACGTGGTGTGACAAAACCAAACTTGTTCGTTTGCCGTTAAACTATAATCTTTTCGTCAATATGACCCGATCAATTACGAGATACGGATATGTGTCAATCTCAATCATCGATCATATCTTTTATCCCACTATTAAGTCAATGTAAGTCGAAAATTCCTTTTCGACTTATGAGTTCACCTTGGCCANAATCAAAGTCGATAAATTAAAACACCCCTTTTAATTTATCACTAATTCACATTGATCGTCCCAGATTGATATCTAGCAATGTGTTGGACAATACATATGACGGAAAATGTCACGTGGTGTGACAAAACCAAACTTGTTCGTTTGCCGTTAAACTATAATCTTTTCGTCAATATGACCCGATCAATTACGAGATACGGATATGTGTCAATCTCAATCATCGATCATATCTTTTATCCCACTATTAAGTCAATGTAAGTCGAAAATTCCTTTTCCACTTATGAGTTCACCTTGGCCTAGGATTTCATTATCAACTTAACTGGATCAAAATGTAGATCATAATCTCTTACTATGTAAGAGTGACGAATCCTCTATTGATCATTCACAACTTTCATATGATTCTTGACATACCCGAACGATGTCGTATTAGCAACCATTGGCAGAGTAACATCCAACGTTGTCAAAGTATGACTGTCCTCATACAGGATACTATGATGACCTCAAATCAAATGACCAATTCCACTACCAAACATTAGAGATTCACTACGACACTCAGATAGTTATCCATGTGAAATCTCCCAGCGAGTTTCCAATGTTTTGTTTTATAACAAAATATCAACATGTTCATTCAAGTGTCACCACACTTTAACTTATGAGATTAATTACTTACTTCACAAGTAAGAAATGACACACGTGATAGTCTATCTGTAATAACGATATCCGTATCTCGTTATTACATACGACCAGGACGATTTAAGATTCAATCATATGTAATTTGTATCTCACAATCACAACTCTTTGTGATTAACAAATCACTAAAAC
>CAIGRH010029838.1:0-13960 GCA_903798295.1 Fraxinus nigra | reverse complement strand
AATTTCACACTTTTATTGACAATTGACATGTTAAACAAAATCAAACGAATGGTATTCGGTATTGTTAATTATTTTTTTTACAATTTTTTTTTATTTTTTTGCAATTGAAACAAATTATAAACCTAATAGTAGAAAAAAATTATCACTTTAATGAATAATTTTCATAAAAAATGAAGTCAAACGGACATAAAATTTTCAATATTTTCCAAGTGGAAAATTATACCAATCAAACACAATTAATTATAATTCTCAGTAAAATAATTTTTAGACAATTCAATTTCCTGTAAAATATTTTTTTTCCACCCATTTTCCACATTTCCAATCAGACGTACCCTTAAAAATCATTAATTTAGTATTGAAACCCCATTAATAGATTAATAATTGTAAAGCTAGTGGACTTAAATGAGGCAAACTTAGTTGTCATTTTGGTAGCAAAACATGCGAAATGACAGATATTGCTGACATTATGTGACATTGTGACCTTACGGATCTTTAACCTCTACTCTAAAATAGAATTTCACTTGCGCTAAACTTCCAAAAATTATCAATGTTCTACTAGCCATTGGCGTGTACTCTTTCCTAGTTAGTCATGCAATTTTGTTGGCGCTTCTCAAAATTTCACTAAGCCCCTGTTTGGTAATGATTAAAATCAAATTTATAGTATATTTTAAAAAGTTGATAAAATGTGTGATTGAAAAATTGTGGACCCTTTACAATATGTTATTAAAATTGATTGTTGATTTTGACTTAATTTAAAATCCGAATTTTAGTCGCACAAAACATGGGCTAAGCTTAATATAAACAATTTCAAAGCGACAAGTAATGTATATGTACTTTAATTTGGTTAAGATGCATGTTCTAAGTTGTGGAATAATAAAGATTCTTGAGATTAATTGAAATTTATGAAATATGTCCTTGTTTGGCATAATTTAAAAAAAAAATCATAAAAATTTAAGTCAAAATTAATACTTAATTTTAACTAATAATTCATGAATTTCACAACTTTTTAATTACATATTTTATCAATTGTTATAAAAAACATTTGATTTTTAGTTATACTAAATATGGGCTATAATATATTAGAAAGTCAACATCGATCTAGTCCTCTAGCTCTCGAACTTATGCCAAAAGTTATTGAATTAAGCTATATGTATATCTTGCTTCACATCATTGATGACATTCCCCTATGTGATACAATCTGGACAGTAATGTAAACAAGTATTAAAAAATAAAGATGTGATTGTGCCATATGTAAGATTGTAAATAAATATGTAAAGAATAATGTACATGAAGTATGATTGAAAGTTCTTCTACAATTCCTGTAAAATCAAATCTAAGAAAAAAAATCTATTTTTAAGAAAAGAATTAAGTTACATGTACATTATTGTTAGACACCCCTTGTATGTAGCATGATTGTTACGAAAATTGTGGCTTAAAGAAATTGGATACATGGAAGGTCTAAGTACTTGTTTGGTTTAATTAAAAAATTATTAATGTGTTGATGTTAAGGTCAATAATTAATATTAACCACGTTAAAATGAGATTGACAATTTTTATCAACTTTTTAATAATATAATTTCTAATCTTTTATCAAATAAAAATA
Organism: Fraxinus nigra; assembly: GCA_903798295.1. NCBI lineage: Eukaryota > Viridiplantae > Streptophyta > Magnoliopsida > Lamiales > Oleaceae > Fraxinus > Fraxinus nigra. Next base: position 12,357 of record CAIGRH010029838.1, on the reverse strand, counting down.
TTTTTGGGTACACAATTAATTTATTTAATCACTGCTACCAATGAGTTTTCACCACTTTAAATTTAAGCATTAGAAGGACGTTTAGAACATTCCCAGACGCCTTTCTTGGAGGGTCAATAGGAAAGACAGCCAAGCTTCAGTAGTGTCATAATTGGGTAAAAAATTCCAATAATTACTACACTTTCGAATTTCGATAAGTGTTTCCTAACAATAGATTAATTTGATTTTTTCCTATTAATTATTATACTTTTAAATTTGCTTTCCAAAAATCATTAAACTCCAATTTTTATTTTTTTTTTTTCAAATAATCATTATACTTTCAAAGGTATTTTCCATCAATCCGTACGATTTAAAAAAATTGACAATTTCATTTGTCTAATAACAAAAATCACATGAAGAAATGGGGCTACCGATAAAAAAACATTAGTAATCAAGATCTTTAAACTCCCCCCCGGGCCGTCCCACAATTGCAAGTCATTTCCGAAATAGAAGGCGAAAGATTTTACGGTGTCACCATGCCCATGTTTAATAGAAATTTTAATCTAAATCTTTATTGAAGTTAAAGTTAATAATTAATTTTAATCACATATTTCATGAGACTCTACTTTTCAACCATTCTTTTTATTATCTTTTATCAAAATTCGCTAAAAATTTGATTTTAATTTTTACCAAACATGGACATATATACAGCAGTGCATACGTCGAGACAAACAGAGAGTCGTAGATACGCACGCACTGCAGAGTTACGTAGTGATAATTTTAAGGTCAAAGGTAGTCCTTCCTCCAAAAGTGTAACGCAGTCAATACTATGTTTCTTCAAATTTTCACTTGCTTGCTTCCTATATAAACCGAACAACCAAATTCTCACCTCATTCCACACATCAAAGCAAGCTGCCTTTCTCACTGTCTACCTCATTCTTAGCCTCAAATTACCCAATTATGAAAACTAACGTGGAATGCTCCTGGGTTTTCGCTCTAGCCTTCAAATTCAAATCCTTATTTTCCACAAACTTCGCGTGTTTTACATTACTCTTGGTCCTAGCGTGGCTTGCCAAAAATTTGATTTTCTGGGCACATCCAGGCGGCCCTGCTTGGGGAAAACACAAATGGAGAAAATTCAGTTCAATCCCAATTAACAAACCTATTCCTGGTCCAAAGGGTGCTCCAATTATTGGGAGTATGAAACTCATGATGGGATTAGCCCACCAGAAAATTGCAGCCATGGCTCAATCCTTCCAGGCAAAACGTCTAATGGCGTTTAGCCTGGGTGAAACACGAGTAATCGTCACTTGCAATCCCGATGTAGCGAAAGAAATCTTGAACAGTTCTGCATTTGCTGATCGCCCGGTTAAAGAATCCGCCTACTGCCTTATGTTCAACAGGGCTATTGGTTTTGCTCCCTATGGCGTTTACTGGCGAACACTTAGAAGAATTGCTGCCACCCACCTCTTCTGCCCGAAACAGATTAAGGCGTCGGAAACTCAAAGGTTGGAAATTGCTAATCAGATAGTGGCAATATTTCGAGCGCGAAAGGGTGATTTTCGTGTTCGGGATGCATTGAAATTGGCATCTCTTAATAACATGATGTACTCTGCATTTGGACGAAAGTACAAGCTGGATTCCTGTGATGCTAAGATGGAGGTGTTGAGAGAATTGGTTGATGAAGGGTACGAGTTGTTGGGTACACTAAATTGGTCAGATCATCTTCCTTCGTTTGCTGACTTTGACGTACAGAAAATCCGGTTCAGGTGCTCCAAGCTGGCTGCCAGAGTAAACCGGTTTCTACGCCGGATTATTGACGAGCGCAAGGCAGAAACCGCCCTGCTCCACCATGATTTCTTGGATGTCTTGCTGTCTCTTCAAGAGCCTGATAGATTGTCTGATTCCGACATGCTTGCCGTACTTTGGGTAAGCAAAGCATTTATGTCTGGTACATATTTCGTATACAGTAATCCCGTAGAATTAAGTGCATGTCTCGAAAGTAAAATTGGACGTGTATATAACAAGATTTTATTCATTGTTGCAGGAAATGATATTTAGAGGAACTGATACTGTGGCAGTTTTGATCGAGTGGATATTGGCAAGAATGGTGTTGCACCCTGATGTTCAAGCAAGGATTCATGATGAATTGGACAAGGTTGTGGGAAGGTCGAGCGCTGTGACCGAGTCCAATATAACGGAAATGGTGTATTTATCGGCCGTGGTGAAGGAAGTATTGAGATTGCACCCGCCAGGCCCACTTCTCTCATGGGCCCGTTTGTCGATTCTAGACTCAAATATCGATGGATATCATGTGCCAGTTGGGACCACTGCCATGGTTAATATGTGGGCAATAACTAGAGATCCAGAAGTTTGGAAAGAACCATTGAAATTTAACCCAAACAGATTTTTAACTCAGAATAATACAATGGAATTCTCGGTGATGGGTTCGGATTTGAGACTCGCACCATTTGGGTCGGGTCGGAGGACTTGCCCCGGTAAGACCTTAGGCCTGACCACAGTCACATTTTGGGTTGCTTCACTTTTGCATGAGTTCGAGTTTGGGCATTGTAGCCAAAACAACGTAGAACTCTCCGAAATGCTAAGGCTATCTTGTGAAATGGCTAACCCACTTAAGGTCTGGGTCCGACCCAGGCGTGCCCCCTCGAGCCTAATGTGTTAGCATCTATAGGGAAAAGCAATTATTTCTCAAACCAACCTGTTTATATACATACATAACCTGGCCTCTAGCTCTTGATCCTTTCTTGTAAATATTCACTTCTTTTTCTTTTTGTTTGTTTATTTTGTTTTACATAATTTACAGAAAGAACTCTTACTTTACTTATATACATAAAATTTGAATCTAATTCAAGTGATATTTGTAGTCTCTTTATCTTCTTACCCTTCTTTTTCCAAGAATTAGTGTACTACGTTTCTTGATATTCTATTCAAAAAGTATAAATGTTTCAAATATTAACCGATCACAAATCCAAGCATTTTTCCAATGTCGAGTTATTTATGAAAATATATTTCAAATTATGAATAAAATAATCTACTTATGCAATGATTTGTAATTTAACTAACTTAAATGCAAATTATTCTTAATGCACATTGATATATTTAATAGATGACAAACATACTAGGATCTTGAATTCCCATATAATAATTAGTTTTAACTCTAGTTTTTACATGTTGACAATACGATTGAATTTGACAAATCAATGTTTCTATTTTATTTAACTTCTTCTCTCGAGTAATGTTAAACTTACTTTTATATATGACACAACTATATTTTTATGATGTATGCGAACATATATAAGTGTATGAATTTTCATAAACACTTAAAGATTCACATAAGGTATAGCGGTATATTTTTATTCCATATCGGACCTTGTGATAATTTATATATGTCAAACCTATTTTCCTTCTTTCGAATGCACAAAATAAGCCACCAAATTCACATAACTACCGTGCACAATAATTGTGGTGAAAAGAAAATCATATAAATCATTCAATATTCAAAAAAGTGTTTTTAATGTCAAACATATAAAACTAAAGATTAAAATTTATATTACATAGTTCATCATTCTGCTAACACAAAAAATCTAGCCTAATATGTTATGAATAAGAAAACAAAAGAAATATTGAAGAATCGACATCACTCAAATAAAGTTTTAATTGAATCTTCGAGTCTTGAAATCGATCTTCGTGTTTATTGCCTCCTCCTTCTATGCTCCAAAATCTCTTTGAATGTGTTGTAATGCATGGTTGTCTTTAGGATTTTAAAACATGCCCCAAGATTTGTTTCCATTAAGATTTTATTCAAATAAGGAAACCAGAATGTTTCCTTCTGACATTTTACTATGCGACTACATAGTACATTTCAATGTGACCGCATAGAACAATAAAATTTTCCCTGAAATTCTCTGAAGTACTACATGCGACCGCTTGTAAGAAGAATTATGCAACCGCATAGTTCAAGAAAACTTCCATTCCTTGCATTTTGGTCTCCAAACTCCGTTTTCTCGTTTCTTGATCTCTTTTCTCACTTTCTTTCTTCTTCCAACACTTAATTCCTTTGCTATATTGGTTTTTGACTCCTTTACATCTTCATTTCTTCTCCCGAGTCATCTTTCAGAGCACTTTGGTTTCTGAACTTTGGTTTTCATCCATTTTAGTCTTTTTTCGCTCTTTTTTCCTAAATCCCACCATGTTCATCAATGTTACCATATAAAACACAATTTATATAGAATTAAGCCATATTTTGATAAAATGACCAACAATTGTCCATATTTTCTCGACTAAATAAGTATGTGAAACGCATTATCAAATCTCTCAAACTTGAACAATTGTTTGTCCTTAAACAAATTGTAACTTAACTTCAAACAAAATATGGTTTGACAACTTGACGTGTCTTGGGATTGGAATTTAGCTATCAACACAATGTATAGTTTCAACATTACAAAATCAACCTCTACCGTTACATGCAAAACTTGATGTGTGTGGGTGTAAACTCATGTAAATATATCAAACTCGTGATTGGTCCCATTCTCGATCCCTCAAATATTTTCTTTTTTGCTCTAGAGAGATATACATCCCCCAGACTTATTATTTTTACTCAATTTTTCTGGGGTGCATCCTAAGTCGAACTCATTTAATTCTATTTATTACCATCTCTTAGTTTGGATGGATCTTACTATCACAGGTTTACATTTCAATAAGTAGAGATTCTCTTATATTTTTTACTGCCTCAACCTTTAAAACTAAACTAAACTACTTGCTTCATATCAAATGTATAGTTCTATCAACCAAATGTCTTGGGGCTCAATCAATGTAATTTTGCTCTTATTATTAATTTTTTTTGTAATCATCTTCTCATTTGTTTTATATATAACCCATGTAAATAGTTTTAGGCCAATGATTTTCAAGTTAGATGACCATAGGGCACCGAGTTTTAAACCCTTATAGACTTATTTACTCGAGTTATACATGCTCGAAAAGATGATTTTATTTACACACAAACTAGTGCTATGCCCATTTTCTTTTAGACATCTAGCCTCTAAAATCAACACCTAACTTAGAACTTTCACGTTGTCTTCGTCTCATTGGTTTTAGACAATCCACATAAGACAAAAACTTGTTTACAAAAATAAATTTCAAATTAAAACCACCGCAAGTGTACGGTTCATTAAAAAGTAATAAATTGGAATTGAGTTCAAGTATCGTCTCACGGAGATTAATTAGTTCAATTCCAATTATTACAGTCTTAGCCAAAACAAGAATAATATAATGTATTTGTTTGTGACCAAATTATGAATAAAATAATCTACTCATGCAATGATTTGTAATTTGACTTAACTTAAATGTAAATTATTCTAAATGTAGATTGATGTATTTAATAGATGACAAATATACTAGGATCCTGAATTACCACGCAATAATCATTTTTAACCCTAATTTTACACATTGACAACACATTTGAATTTGATGAATCAATGTTCCGATTTTGTTTAACGATCTCTCTCGAGTAATGTTAAACATATTTTTATATATGACCAGACTATATTTTTATGATGGATGCGAACTTATAAAAGTGCACGATTTTTTATACATACTTAAAGATTCACATAAAGCATAATTATATATTTATATCGCATATCGGACCCTGTGACAATTTATACATTTCAAACCTATTTTCCTTCTTTTGAATGCACAAAATAGGTTACCAAATTCACACAATTATCGTGCACAATAATTGTGGGAAAAAGAAAATCATATAAATCATTCAATATTCAAAAACGTATTTTTAATGTTAAACATATAAAAGTAAATATTAAGATTTATATTACATGGTTCATCGTTCTCCTAATACAAAAAATCTAGCCTAACATATTATGAATAAGAAAACAAAAGATATATTGAAGAATTAATGATAAGCATATTTTGTACACTTATCTAAACCATTAAATTAGAGTATTTGTTAGTGAATTAAATGAATTATAGCTTAATTTTAGGTTAATTATATTTGTTAGGTTGAGCTCAATTCAAATTGGTGGATTTGGAAGAAAAGAACGAAAAAGTGAGAAAACGAAGGAAATTCAGAATTTGGGGACCAAAGTGTAAATATCCAATAGTTGATTCAGAGCACAAAATGATGATTGAAGATCATATAGGATCAATTGGATGCATTTGGAAGTCAAATGAGTGAAATATAGTGGAAGTATTATCATAAATCAATTTCGAGCGAAGAAATTATGATATGGATTATTAGTCTCAACTTGAGATCCACTTTTCGGATAGTAAACATTCGAATTGGAAAAAATTGTATTTCTAGAATAATTGTAGCCCTTTGAATTATCTTTCCAAGATATTTTGAATCAGCTCAATTGGATACCTATAAAGAAAGTTATTGCCAAAATATTGAAAGCTACTCAGGAATAAAGCTGCGCACATGGAACCCTATTTTCCCTAACTCGAGAGTCATTTGGTTCTACGGCGCATGCGTGGTAGTTAAACCTGTGTGTGTGCGGGCCTTTTTCGGAGACGAATTTTCAATTTTCTTTCGCGATTTAAACTCTTTTAAAAATTAAATTGGACGCGATTTTCACCTATTTTCTGGCTCTTATAAATAAAGAACGAGGGCTACACATGAAAAAAGCTCTCTCTTGCCTCTTCGTCCACAATAGTTTCATCAAACTTATCAAGAACAATAGGCTTATTGCTATATTTTGAGAGAAGAGATCAATGTATGGCAAGGAATTGAAAATCAATTACATCAATATTTTGAAAAATTCAATCTTGGAATTGAATATCAACATCTTTTTATTTATTTTATGATTTGGGTGATATTTTTTTATTATTCTTCTTGTAATTTATATATTAGCATGCTAGGCTAGATGTGCTTTGTATTAGATGAAATAAACCCTATTTTTTATTTGTTTTAATTCAANACATGAAAAAAGCTCTCTCTTGCCTCTTCGTCCACAATAGTTTCATCAAACTTATCAAGAACAATAGGCTTATTGCTATATTTTGAGAGAAGAGATCAATGTATGGCAAGGAATTGAAAATCAATTACATCAATATTTTGAAAAATTCAATCTTGGAATTGAATATCAACATCTTTTTATTTATTTTATGATTTGGGTGATATTTTTTTATTATTCTTCTTGTGATTTATATATTAGCATGCTAGGCTAGATGTGCTTTGTATTAGATGAAATAAACCCTATTTTTTATTTGTTTTAATTCAAGACTAATAATTTAGTTTATTTCTTGCGTTTCTTGATTAATTTTGCATGCCCATTGCATTATTTAATTGATTGACCACCAATTAAATAATTAATTGCTTATTGTAGTGTTGAGAGACTCACAATAAGTTCAGAACGTGATAAAATTAACATATGTCCAATAGATATTATGAATAACATTTATCACATGTTTAATCATATAGATAATCTAAACATTCGAATTCAAGTTAAGAATAGATTCAGGTCATTGTTATGATATATTTAATTTGTCTTGAAAAATAAAATTAATTATAATAGTTTTATTGATTGTCAAGAACGCATGAACGAAACTAGATTATAAATTGATAAAAATTACATTTTTACAACTTTCTTAGATTAATTAAATATAAAATAAAATCAAACTCTCTTTTATTTATATAATTCAAATCCTATAAAAAGTTAGTAAACTTGAATTGAATTTATTCTATGTTGGATGATACTCTCAACTCATCAATTCTATTACTTGTCAACGATTCGGTACGCTTGCAGGTTTTAAGCGAATAAGTTTTTGGCACCGATACTAGGGAATAAAGTATTTAATTTGAGTTTATTAGTTTATATAGGATTTGAATTTTTTTTTTTTAAATTTTGGCTATCCACCTTGATCTTTTTTGTGTTTAGTATTCTTTTATGTACTATTCAACAATATATGCAGGATTCTATTGATGGCAAGGGTAAAGTTTTTTGCAACATGTAATCTTAACATGGATGATGAGGATATGTTTGTAGAAGATATAAATTGTGAGCTTTGTAATGGGATACATTATACTGGAAATGCTTGTATACATGTACTTATCCCTTTATGTCCAAGCTTTTGCGGTTTAAATAATATTTAAGATGTCGAAAACAAGCAATTGACAAATTTGATGAAGGTTACATGCTTGAGAGCGAATATGTATCTATACATCTAGAGGATGACATCATTCTTAAGGGGGTTGGACTTTCCCTATTGAACGAAGAGACATTTGCAAAATATTATAATGAACTTGCTATGTTGGATGAAAGCAAAATACGCACAAGAAATTCCGTATAATGGGACGAACTTAAAATGTGGGGATATAATGCACTCGAAAAGTTTGGAAGGAAAGAATTACCATTGCTGGTGAATTTAGAATGTGAACCGACTATTCAATTCGAGGATATATCAACTATTAAAGAAGAGCATAAAGAGGATGACAAACTAATTACAAAGGAACCAAGCGAAGAAGTGACAATTAATGATGATGAAATTAACACACATTCTTTCGACATCATCGATTGTCCAACAATTGAATCTGTGATTAACTTCGAGGAAGAAGAAGTCTACATAATTGGTTTCGAATCAGATGAAATGGGGAAGTCATATCACATTGAATAAGGCAAGGTTAAGATTTGGAAAATCAATAAAAAGTGGATCAAAGTCAAAATAAGCAAACTAAACAAGACATCAAAAGTTTTCTTCAGAATTCCATGATACTGAACATCAAAGTCAAGCTAATGACTATAAATAAGCACTTATTTGGGAGGCAAGGAGGGAGGGGGAGGGGGCAACCTAATTTTCTTTCTTTTTATTTATTTTTCTTTTTAGATTATATGATTGATAATTTTTTAGTATTATATAGGGTACCTTCATCTCCATATCTTTCTTAAAGGTGTGTATGAGCTTACTACAAATTGTTTCAAGTTATGATTGATTTTTACTATTTTGAATGAACATGTCACCTGAACGCATTAGATAANTTAGAATTGCATAATTCAAATTACCAAAGTCAAGCTAATGACTATAAATAAGCACTTATTTGGGAGGCAAGGAGGGAGGGGGAGGGGGCAACCTAATTTTCTTTCTTTTTATTTATTTTTCTTTTTAGATTATATGATTGATAATTTTTTAGTATTATATAGGGTACCTTCATCTCCATATCTTTCTTAAAGGTGTGTATGAGCTTACTACAAATTGTTTCAAGTTATGATTGATTTTTACTATTTTGAATGAACATGTCACCTGAACGCATTAGATAAAGGAAAAGACATAGCAAGTGAATCAAAACTTTCATACCAATCCATCCACCACCTTCAATATATATATCAGGAAGTACATAGTTTCTTTTTCTTAGCCCTTAATTTTTATATATTACTTGTTATATTTTTAGACATTGAGGGCAATGTCTGTTATAAGTTTGAGGGTGGAAAAATATTGAGTTTTTATTGGTTTGTGTACTTGTTCTAGTGCAAAAAATATATATTCTATTTTCAACTTATTGTTTTTGTTTGCTTGTGTGGGTTATATAATTTTGCCTACATGTATATATTTGGAATCATGTATTAGATTATAAATTGTTAAGCTTAATTTATGCTTATTCATGTAAAATTGAATACTTTTGCACACAAGATTTATGTTTTACATGATGAAGAACTAGTTTGATTTAAAATTTGAATAGGTAAAAAAAATTAGTGGACTTTAGATGTTAAATCCAAATAACCACTAAATTATACATCTTTAAACCAATTCTAAGATAGATTAGGGACGATTGAGTTGTTGTAGGGAGACATTGAGATATATGTGCATTTCATGTGTGCTAATCTTAATGTGGATTGTCTAAGCTAATAAGATGAAAATTATGTTGAAATCTTAATTTGGGGGTCTTTTTTTTTTTAATGAGTATTTATAAAGGGCATTGCACGAATCATAAAAAAAAAGGAAAAAAAAACATATAGAAAAATAATGAATATGTAGTGTTATCTTATTGTGAAACTTCTCTTTGTAGCTTTTATGACTCAGGTGATTAAGTTTGCAAGGGTATATAAAAACTTGGTGCCCTATGGTCAATTGACTTGGGAAACATCAGCTGAAAACTCGCTAAAATGGTCGTTAGAAAATTTAACGGAGATGAGTATGCGGAATTGTTAAAAAAGAAATTCTACATGTCTTGATTAAGCCCCCGAACACTCCTTTCAGAGAATTAGACTTTTGACAATATATTATTAGTTTAATTGATTCTTAAAGGTTGATGATAAGAGTGTTTTTATACGTTTATTTTGATTTACAAATATGGATAATTATTAATAAATGTGCAGAATATAGCTTAATTCATGTAATTCATGTTTGTAAGACAATAACAATGATCTTAGTGGAAATTGGAAGAAAAATGGAGGAAAATGACCAAAATGAAGGAAAATCAAAGTTTAGGGACTGAGATGCAAATAGTTAAAAGATAACCTGGTGGAGAAATTGAAGAGGCAAAGATAGTAACATCAAATTGAGCATGGGAATTATGCATTGGAAGGAAGAAAAATGAAAAAGGGCTAAAAAAGTGCATCATGGGAGTTTAAGGACTAAATTGCCACAACTTGAAAAGTAGTAACATTATGTGGTCGCATAGATGAAAAAAAAGGTAAAAATCTGGGTTTTCTAAGTCGACTCCAATTCTTATGGAAACATGATTTAGGGCATGTATATAACCCTAGAACGTCGTGAAACAAGGGTTACACCACTTTAGAGAGAAAAAGTCGTTGAAAAGAAAGGAGAAGGCAAAACCAGGGGATTTCTACTCGAAGATTGAAGAATTCAAGATTTATATTCAAGTTTTGGGTGATGTCTTTTCCTAAAAAAAATTCTTATTGTTTATTTTATCCATGCTAGGCTAAAATTTTATTGTTCTAGGAGAATGATGATCCTCGATATGTGAACCTTTAATTCCTTATTTTGCAACTTTGACATTAAGACACGAATATTTTATGTTGAATGATTTATATACACTTTAATGCCTCCATAATAAAATGTATGTAATTATGTGAGTATGTGTGATCTATTTCTTACATTCGAAAGAAGGGAATTAGATTCAACAAGGTATATATAATCATCGGGTCCGATAGGGGATAGAAATATACCGCTATACTTTACGTAAATCTTTAAGTGTTTACAAATGTCATGCATTCTCATATATTGCATTTGTCATAGAAATATAGTCAAATGGTATGCGAGAATATGTTCAATTCTACTCGAAAGAGATTATTGAATAGGTTAGAAACATTGGTTCTTCAACTAAATCGTCGTGTTGTCAAATTGCGAAATAAGGGTTAAATGTGAACTTGTTTGGTGATTCGGGATCCTAGTACATTTTTCATACATTAATTTCTTCAAACTTTCGCATTCAATATCATTTTGCATTTATTTAGTCATCTTAGTTAAAATCGCATATTAATCATAGTTTAGTCATAAAATCCAAACTATTAACCATCTTGGGTTAAATACATTCAGTTAAGGTCTGGATAGTAGAAATCAAATCAAATTAATCCTCGTGGGACGATACTCAAAATTTTATAATTTTCACTTTATTATTTGTCAATGAACCGTGCACTTGCGGTGATTTACAAAGCGAACATATATTCGTGAACACGTTTTTGGTGCCTTGCCGGGAATTGAGTTTTAGTTTGATTTTTATTATTTAGACACTAATTCAAACTTTTTTAAAATTTTAGTTTACATATTAATTTCGATTCAGTTTGTCTACTTAGGCTGAGCTAAGTGCTGGAATTTCTCGCTTATTCAAGTATGGCATGCGAAGATCAGTTGGAGGTGAATTACTTCCAATTGATTTGGAGATTGAACGGACTTTTCATTGTAGGCAAAGACTAGCTAGAACAGCATAGCGGGAAACTCATAGAAATATACAAATCGCTGATCAACATCTGGAACCGATAGTAAATCCTACAGCTCCACCAATGCGGAGGCACAATATGATGAAAATGCTCTTTTAGGGGATTTTTGTCACCATTCATCACTCAAAGTCAATCTAGCATTGTCTACCCTGCATTTGAATAGCCAAACTTTCGACTAAAGACAAACGTCATCCAATTATTCCAAAATTGGCATCAATTCTACGGGATGGCCAACAAGAATCCGCAAATACATGTATCCCGCTTCTTGGATATGTATCAACATTTCAGGTACCAAGGAATATCAGAAGATGTGATTAGACTAAGGTTATTTTCACACACTTTGCGAGATAAGGCACTTGAGTGGTTAGATTCACTCCTTGTCGCAAACATCACTACTTGGAATGATATTGATATGATCCGGGATGCACCAACAATTATCAAGAATTCGAAG
>CAIGRH010029796.1:0-13661 GCA_903798295.1 Fraxinus nigra | reverse complement strand
TCCATTAATGTTTGTATTGGAATCATAAATCCCCCTGTTGCCATTTAATTCAATTCTTAATCCATAATCTAGAAAATTCATGCATTCAAAATAATCGATACTCTACTTTTATTCAATATTCTTTTCCAAGATATATTAAATCTATGTTCAACACGACCCTATCCCATTCGTAGTTCGAATTCATATGAAAGACATGCATTGATTCACATGGTTTATCATACATGCCATAAATATTATTCCTAATACCTATTGCCCATGTGTTGATTTTGTTCCGTTCTAGACTTATTGTGAGTGAATCTAGACTACAACAAGCAACTTACTATCTAATTGGTGATCAAGCAATCAAATAGGTCAATGGGAATGTAAAACCAATCAAGAAAAATTAAGAAGTATTAAACTAATTGTCTTCAATGAAAATAAACAAATAATGGGGTTCATCATTCATCCAATACAATGAAAAACTTAGCTTAACATTCTTATAATTAAATTATAAAAGAATAATTGGAAAAATATTACCCAAAAATAAGAAAGNTTATCATACATGCCATAAATATTATTCCTAATACCTATTGCCCATGTGTTGATTTTGTTCCGTTCTAGACTTATTGTGAGTGAATCTAGACTACAACAAGCAACTTACTATCTAATTGGTGATCAAGCAATCAAACAGTTCAATGGGAATGCAAAATCAATCAAGAAATACTAAACTAATTGTCTTGAATTAAAATAAATAAACAATAGGGTTCATCATTCATCCAATACAATGAAAAACTTAGCATAACATTCTTATAATTAAATTATATAAGAATAATTGGAAAAACATCACTCGAAAATAAGAAAGATGGAAGAAATAGGAGAAATCCACGTTCTTAACTCAAATCTTGGAATTGGGCTATGAATCTTCCAAATCCTTGTATGACTCTCCATACATTGATGTGTAGACTTGTTCTTCGCCTCCAAAATATGTAGAATATAATGAAATTTAGGTCGAATGGAGGTCTTTCCACGTTCTGGTCGAGATTGATATTTAAAGGATGCCAAAAGATTGTATTGAGTTGTTACCAAAAATAAAAGAAGGAAAGTGGGATTTTTTCCGGTTTAGCTTTGAGGCGCGTGCTTAGTACAATTTAGGGCGCGTGCCTTGGAGGTTTGGGAGCCTCAGGCGAGGCTTTTTGGGTCTGGGGCACGCGACTCTCTTGCAAGCGAGGGCGAGCACCTCGCCTAATTTCCAGCAGCTGAACGATTCTCAGTAATTTTGTCATAATTTTTCTCTCGATATCCGATTGAGGTGACCTCGGAGGGCTACAATTCTTGTAGAAATATCATTTTTTTCCCATTCGAAAACTTGCTATGCCAAAATTGGGTCTCAATGTGAGCCTTAAAATTCGAAGCATAATTTTTTCGGCTGAAAGTTGATATGTGATAGTACTTGGACTATATTTCATCACTTTGGCTTCTTTCCTCATCCAATTGATGCCTAACACTCTCAAATCTTCATCGTGAGGTTCGACGTAACTTTTGAGTATTTACATTTCAGTTCTCAAACTTTGTATTTGATACAATTGAGTCATTTTTCGCTATCTTTGCATTATTTTCTTCAATTCTTCATTAAACATTGACTTTTACCTATAAAATGAAATATAATACAAATTATGTAGTATTTTATCCAAAGAACAGTAAAATATCATCATTTAGGACCTAGAATAAGTGTAGAAACTACACTTATCAGACTCCTTGAATTATATCGATCTTAAATGAATACAATACAGTTTATCATCACGACTGTACTAATAAATAAGACATTTGATTTCATAGGATCCCAAAATTGAAAACCTGTAATTATTACCTCTTGAGCTTTTGTTGATTACAAATCAGGTTTTTATTGAAGCTTGCAATTTCTTTATTAAGAAATTTTCACACTTGTTATCTGGCAAGTAACTGCTTTCTGACTGATTTCATTATGCTGTTTTTTTTCCATGTTATTGCCTCTTATAATCTGATCTTTCTATTGTTACAAATTGCAGATCAACCACATAGAAAGTGAATTTTCTTCTTATAAAGTTCGTGCTCATGCACTTCTTCTGAAAAAGGATGCAGAGCTAGCTGCTGCCAAGGACAATGAGCAACTCAAGGCTCATGAGGAAGCTCTTAAGGTGGACATTAATCAGTGTTCTATTACCTGATAGGACAAATTCTTCAAGTAACATTAGTATAACAGATTTGTTTCCTCATAAAATCTTTACTTCTTTTGTTCTTTAGGAGGCTGAGAAAGAAATATTATTAGTGTCTGCAGAAAGGGATAAGGCTCTCCAAGATCTGAAGGATGTTTTGACTAATCAAGAGAAGGAAATTGCATCAAGGTGATATATTTCAAAATACACATGTTAATATTCAAACAATCATGTACATTTTTGATATTATAGATGTAATAGATCCTTTGAGTGATTTTCTGTTCATGCACTAGTTCATACTTGTTTCTATAAGGGTTGCATCACCGTGGTGCTTCATGAATATATAACACTTAAAAAGAAAATATTATGAATCATCTCCATCTTTTAAAATGTGGATGTGGTATTGGATCAAACAAAGTGTGGAAAAAGGATTTATGTATCTAACCCCCAAGTTTATTGGAAATGAGTCTTAGCTTTCTATTGTTGTATCCATCTTCTGCAAAAAGAAAAAAAGAAAAAGCTCTTTCTAACATTTTGTTGAAGACATAATCTAAATAAATAAATTTGTGCCCTCTTAAAAAGCTCAAGCTATCTAACAAGGTGGTTCAATATAGTATCGAAATGGACAAGTTTCTCAAGTATCTCCACCGTCCATGTATGAAAATTTTTCACGTCATGCCTTCAACGAGAAAATGAAACTGGCTAGCACGAGAGAAGAACTAGTTATAGACATAATCTAGAAATAAATAAATTTGTCACTTAAGTTTTTAATAGGTGGTTCAGCACAGTTGTCTGTTTTCACTTTTCTGAAAACTTCTTATAAATTGCTTAGAAATACTCTTAAGGTTTCTTGACTATAGAGAAACTTTGATCTGATATATCGATTTCAATTCATATTCTCAAATTTCATGTTTTGTTCTTCAGAGATGCAGATATTAGCAATGCAGAGCAACAGATTAAGAGTTTGGAAATGAAGTTGAGCTCTGCTCTTTCTGCTCACCAATCTGCAAAAGAGATGTGGGAGACAAATCTTCAAAATGTGGAAGAAACATGGCGACGTACTTAACCCTTTTTTCGTTTGTTATTCTTATATAGTTTGGTGAATGTACAAGTTTTGGGGAACTTACTGTTGAATTACCATTGTTTTACGTTACCATAGCACTTCAATTTGAACATTAATTTCGCAGTGAGATGTGAAGCCCTAAAGGAGCAAAATGAGGTGTCTACTAGTCAAGATTTGCAAAACGAAGTAGACAAGCTCGATATACATTGTAAAAAATTAAAGGTCTGAGCAATAAGTTGTGTGCATACTACATTGAGTACATTGGTTTTTTTCTTAGTATTGAATTTTTTTATCTTGTAGGAAGAGCAAGTTTCATTTCGTGATCTTGCTGATAAAATGATCGAGGAGAAGGACAGAGAAATTAGTAGACTTTTAGATGACAATAAGAATCTACGCCAGTTGCTGGACTCGAGGCCACTCGTATGTCTCTTTTACCCTACATAAATACTTTTGTCTCCATCTACATGGCAGATTGTTGATCCATCTAGTCTGCCTTCGTCCATTTGTTGTTCAGTCTCTTCACATTGATGCTCCTGTCTTTCACCCTTAAACTTTTCATTACTTTGATACCCTATCATTATAATTTCAGGTTGATTACAGCAATAATCACTCAGGTACCAGAATTTTTCTTCTTTCTGCCTTTAAGAAGATGCTCTAGCCAGAAATGTTGCCAGTATAGTGGTTAAAGATACTGTGAAATTGACCCTAGTCTTAACTTTTCCTTCTGGAAATGATGAATGTAGACAATCAGAAACTGGAAGCCTCAAATTCAAGTGCGTTCGCTGCCGAACAACAAATTTTGGTAAACATCTCAATGTTTCTTGTACTTAGATATTTGAAGTTGTTACGAGACACGAAATTGTATTGCTATTTTGTAATGTATATCTAAATATATGCAAGTTGGAGGAACTGTTCTTTAGCCAGGTGGTTTTTGAAATCACATAATGCAAATAATCTTGGAAGGAGGTAATACGAATATATTCTATTGTACTATGTATCATTGACGAGGGATTAGTGTAGACATGCTAAAATACTCATCGACAGTCTGATAAATACAACTTTAAAGGAAAATTGTGGTCTTTTACTTTAGTTTAACTCGAACGAGTCTGCTACAGATATGTACAAGATTGATGTGTGGTTATATTGGTAAATATGGTGTATTTCATTGCATATATTTCTTTGATCAATTTTAAAGGTTAGCATTGCCACATTCTTAATTGATTTATTATGGAAAAAGATCATCAATCACCAATTTTATTTTTATAGCTTTTATCTAATAAGGGAAAAAGAAACTAAAGTAAAGTCATTTTAATTTGTCTCTTTAAGTTCTACGTAACAATGGCACAATAACAAAAACAGAACAGAGTTCCTGGAGTGAGAGGACCTTTTGAGTGTATGCTGATAAACAACATCATTGAAATAAAACATCCTTTCTGCCCAACTTCTTTCTCCCTGAAGATTTATGACCTTTTCTTCTCTAATTTAAAACAGAAAAATCTTTCTTCAAGCTCTAAATTAAACTTTTAACTTGAATAGCAATATCAGATTTAGTTCTTTTCTATTCAGATTTTGGCAAGACAACAAGCTCAGAGAGAGGAGGAGCTTGCTCAGTCACAGCGGCATATTCTTGCACTTCAGGTAAGTTTTTTCTTCGGAACTGTGCATTGTAGTTAGTTTTATTCTGCTTTCTGACGTCTTTTGATGCAGGAGGAAATTGAGGAACTTGAACATGAAAATCGCCTCCACAGCCAACAGGTACTTCATAGTGCTCAAGGTTATACAATTCGAATCGGTCTTCACCTAACGTGCTTAGAGGGTGTTTGGTAGGGATTAAAATTAGATTTTTAGTAGATTATGATAAAAGTTTTTGAAATGTGTGGTTGAAAAGTTGTTGGACCTATGAAAGATATGGTTAATACTAATTGTTTGACTTTGACTTGGATTAAAATCAGATTTTAATCCGGACCAAACATGGGCTTAATTTTTGGTGTCCTCAGTTTATTTGAACAAAGTAAACAGAGTTCTGCCATACACCATACATGTGGTTATAGAAGTGTAAGGAAAACACTGATTAAATTCTGGCTATAAGAAACATTTTATAGGAAGTGGGTCTGAAAAGAAGATAATAGGATCAGACTCGTCAAAAATCTTTGAAGTGATGCAGTGATGAAAGTTCTCTCTTTCCATATGCACCATCATAAACACATTGAAGCTTCTTGTGTTGCCTCCCTGGCCTTTTCTGGTTCCGTCTTCATGGTCTAGATTTTAGCAGTTGCATTACTATAGGCAAGCACAACCTATGCGATTAATCCTACAAGAGAAAACGTGATGTCCACATCCTAGTCACTAAGCAATGAAGTATTTTAAGGAGTAGTATTCTTACTTATTTTTACTTTCAAGACACCAGTTAGCAATTGTTTTATCCTCCTCCAAAGATATTTTGCAACCTGCAAGTGAAATAATAGAAAATGCATCTTAACTGAACTGTTTTTTGGTGGAAGCAGATTATTTGCCTACTGTCTTCACCTGAGTAACACTTAGATTAGAGGGTTGACATACCAATGAAATTTTATCTGGTCCAGACTTTGAATCTGTCAAATTGGTTAAAGTCACACAGAGAGAGAGAGAGAGAGAGATTATCTAACAAGGCATCATTATATGTTTATCTTCATGATATCTCTAGGGATAGCCAAGTGGAGAATGCAAAAAGTAATCGGATGCTTCTTATATTCTGTGCAACTGAGCCATGGGCCATCCTGGACTTCAACCAGAGGCTTCCCCCATAATGTAGATCATAGCACCTAAATCCAACCAACTGAGAGAGTATCGATAGATTCCTTATCGGGAGTGATTTTCATCCTCCCCAAATGTTTTGACCCTCTGGGCCATGTTGTCTTTTACCCCAAAGTATTGAACACCGAGGAGACAATGTAGAGGTGCCAGTTCTTAGGTGACGGTCCAACTCCAGTTCACGCTACAAAACAACTAGATCAGCTCAAAATAGCTTATAGTGAGCCCATAAAGGGTAGGGAATCTTCGTATATGAAAACCTAAACTTTTCCTTAAAATCAAGAATCATAGATGTCTGTCAAAGAGCGATACTTGGCGAGTATCAACCATCTCTAAAGGTTGGAGGTTGTGTGCATTTCTATTAGTTTGTACTTTTGAGTCTTTATTGGAACTGCAAGTTTAGGTATATGTCCTTTTAAAAGAATATATGACCTGTTATGACCTCTTATAACCTGTTATGGAGACTTCAGATCCAAATAATAATTGCAAATGGAGCAACACTGAATCCTGCTGATTTAAATGGAATCCTTGCCTGCCTTTCCTACACCCTTGATCGTGAAGTACACCCTTGATCATGAAATGTGGACTACTTGTTGACTCCCAAGAATTGCATAAAAGTAAAATACTCCAAATTAGGCAATTTATGATGTATGATGTATGATTAAATGGGGAAGTTCTTGTTCTATTCAAGACAGTGTCGCTGGTTTGTCTTTCGGGCACAAATTCTCTCCAAAATGCAAAACGTGTAATAAGTTTTATTTCAAAGATGGATCATATTGAGAATACTAATACTTCCCATCAAATGAATGCTGTCAAAACTAGATTGGACTGGCCATTTCAACTGGGAAAACCAGGAACTGGCCATTAAACAAGTTTAGTTTTGACTTAAAACTTTACTCTCAAAAAACCGTGAAAGCCTGGCCTACCAACCCAGTTTAACCAAGAAATCTCTAAATGAGGACCAGTTTTACTGGATTTAGCTGCTTGCATTTTCTTGGGAAAAAGAGAAACTTTAAACATTTAGGGCCCACTGACATGGATTCAAGGCCCATAAAGGAATAGTTTTATACACTATTGCCCAACTCTCTATATAGTTAACTTTCTCAATGTTCTCCACCCGGATTTTTCGTCGTGGGATAAAATTTTTTTAGCAGACTACCACCTATTTTTCAATTTTTTTATACAAGCCTAAATAATATCATGCTGTTGCATTTATATTACGCATTTATCATAGCATTTCATGCTATTTTTATTCGAAGAAATGATAAAGAATTTAAAGCTCAAAGTAAATTTTTCTTCAACTTAATTTTTTTTTTTTTATATAATTCCAGTTCACTCTATATTTCTCATTTAATTTTATTTTAAGAACACGATAAAATTCTATATAAATATTTAAGCGATTCATGATGTGTTAAAATTTTATATTATTATCTCGTTTTATATTCATATTAGAAGTGGTTGTCATGAAAATAAAATGTATTCGAGTTTAATAAGTGCTTCCATCTACATAGTCTAATTCATTTTAAAAACTAACTTATTTTTGTTGATTTATAGTGGTATATTTTATTATATTTAGTTCAACCTGGTTCGAGCCAAGTTTAATAACTGCTTCCATTTACATAGACCAATTAATTTGAAAAGTAACTTATTTTTGTCGATTTGTTGTGGTATTTTTTTTTTAATTTATAACCTTGTTCAACCCAGTTCGACCTTTTGACCCTTTGCTCTTTTCCGGGTCAATATCTGGTCCAAATTTGAAAACATAGGATCAAATAAATGAAGAGGATTCAATACTTTGCTTTGCTTTTTCTTTGTTATAATTGGTAACTTAGGGGATTATTTTGGGGGTAGGGATGGGGGAAGTTAATGTCAGGAATGTGAGTTGGTAATATCCGTTGAGCCACATTATAACCACAATATGAACTCTGATGATCATGTCTGCAGGAAGCCATGCTGAAGGAAGAACTTCGGAACATGGAAAGGATGCAGAAGAGGGAAGGAGTGGATTTGACATATCTTAAAAATGTAATTTTAAAGCTTCTGGAGACAGGTACCTTCCTAATGTATTGGCTGTACAAATGCAGTCAAACTGCCTTATTATAATAACTTTTAGAGATTAAAGATAGCTTTATTAATAGAGATAATAATTATAATGTTACTACTTGTTATAATGAGATATTTTATGTCGTTCATTTTATATTTTTGCATGAAAGAACTATACTTTCTTTTTACTTGGGCTTTATAATTCAGAACTTGCAAAATATTACACATACAACCTAAATGATGTTGTCATCATGCTTGAATTATTGATGGTAATTAGATACTAATATAAGTACCATATATATTCACTATTACTCCTATCCCTTGTCTGGTTTAGATAAAAATAAGATTTTTAGTAGATTTTAATAAAAATTGATGAAACGTGGTTTAAAAGTTGTGGGTTCCATAAAATGTGTGGTTAAAATTAATTGTTGACTTTAACTTAGATTTTAATCCAATTTTTAAGCGGAACCAAACAGCGGCCTAATGTCTTTTTGAGTAGTGTCATTCGACAATGGAAGGTCATTTGACTAACCTGCACAGTTCATTCTGCACTTTCTTTTTTCTAAGGTACAGGTCTTGTAGAAATGTATCTAAATACTTTTTAAACTTATTAAAAGTGAATCATGTCAAGTATCATGATTTTAGAGCAAGTGTTGCTAAATTGGGTTAATTAGTAAATACAACACGCACATGCACATGCACACACAGATAGCACGAATAAACTTAAAATAACTAAATTTATATACTTGATTTGTTCTTCTACAATTTAATAGCATTAATACATTTTTGGTTAATAGTTATTTATTATTTGCTGTGGGAAACATTACTTATTTTAAACAAAAAAGTCGGTTGCTCTGTATTATATAACTTTTAGAATTATTTGTAAGATTATCAGTGGTATGTAATCTCTCTCTCTCTCTCTCTCTCTCTCTCTCTCTCTCTCAATTTAAGCAAAGGTAAGTTTCTACCGAGCAAGTTATATTCTTCTGATGGCGGTTGTGAATTATAGGTGAAGTGGAGAGACTGCTACCTGTTGTTGCGATGCTCCTTCAATTCAGCCCCGAAGAGGTGAATTTCTCTCTTTAGTTTCTCTATTGATGTTGTAATATGTTGCAGTAGATGAGTACTACGATTGTTAACTGTCGATGCACTCCAAATATATTTCCCTCTTTGAGAAACTCACCCTGCATAACTGTTGTCTACTGAACTTGAATCACTTGAAAGCTCGTGAGAAATATCTCTCGTCTCCTAATCTCCTTTTACTTTCTTTGCCTCTTTTTTCTGGCTT
Source organism: Fraxinus nigra (assembly GCA_903798295.1). NCBI lineage: Eukaryota > Viridiplantae > Streptophyta > Magnoliopsida > Lamiales > Oleaceae > Fraxinus > Fraxinus nigra. The sequence goes on along the minus strand of CAIGRH010029796.1, from coordinate 4,306 downwards.
CACCTTATGATAAAAACTTTCTCCACTCTTTCCATCTACACCCTCATTTGCAAGTCGTTAGATCTTGGCCAACTACAGGCAGTCTTCTTGTGGAACCGTCTCCTCCCATACTTTCTTTATGGACTGATTCGTAGATAAACCTTCTTGCTGAATAATCCATCATGTTAGCTTTCTGGTTTATGCCAACTTTAAATACTTATTCATGAACCTTACTGCTATCACGTCATACCTTGTGGGCTTGGATATATGTGGAGTTGACTAGAGAATCTCCTCTAAATAATTCCTTATCATCATTTTTTATCGGTGCAGTTAACTTATTATCTTACATCACCTAGTAAATATCTGTTTGTGGTATGATTTTATGAGTTGCGACTTTCTATCTTGAGTATCTGCTTTTGTGCCAATTTCATTGATAGCTTAATGTATATGATAAACTCTCAGCTGAAGATAAATGATTTTCCAACTCTAAAGCCAAGCTCAATGTAGAGTATATTCCACGTTTAAAACTCCAACTCAAAACTTGGATTTTAACTCCGTTTCTCTTCTGTTTTCGTCTTTCTTTTGGTTTTTGGACATAAATAACTCAAATCGAGTTTGTATATTAACGTGCTCCCATTGGGCCAAAAAATCTGAAAGCATGGTTCAGTGTGATTTGGTTCCACTGCGACAGTAGTTGCATATCAAATTATCAATTAGAACTTTTTTTTTTATTTTAAAAAATCCTATTAAATATGCTTACAATGCAGCTGCAGAAGTGTCAAGCCGCCTACCGAGCAACGACTGAAATTCCACCTAGCCCTGCAAGCGATTCTTCAGGATCTTCACGGTCTCTTTTCTCTAGGTTTGCATTTTCATAACAAGAAAAATCATTGCCGGAAATTTTGAGATAAAATATGAAATCCAGATGTAACTGGATTCATCATTTCTAAGGGGAGTTGGGTCAGGAATTCTTTTAGCAGCAACGCTAAATGTATATGCAATGAAACAGGTATTATAATATTTAGAGAATCAATAGAAGAAAAATGGGATACAACTTATATGAAGAAACGGAGTGATTTGTATGCCTTTGATAATTCTTTAACGTTGTTCCATTCTTGTTCTGTAACCTTAACCTTAATTTGTCGTCTTGCTTGCCGTGGTTACACTCTTTCGATCAATCCATATTCTTTGTTTATAGATAAGTGTTTGCATTTAAATGGGTGAGGTGAAGGTAGAATATGTGTGAAAACCGTTGATGAAATTATACTAAAACTGGAGGGTTGAGTTATGGAAGAAATAGATGATGAAATTGTAGAACTTGAATAAAACTTGAGGCATGTGATTCAGTCAAACTTGTGAAGTAAGAAAAATATTTTGAACTAAAATTTAAGTTTTGTGCAATTGTATAAAGGTATAAGTATTTTTTTTTTCTTGAAGAAACGTATAGAAGCAGAATTTGATAATGATTACTATAATAGCAGTGCAGTTGCATTAAAATTCAATCATTGTTTTTTCCAGAATTTCATAAATCAAAATTCTACTTGTACCTAATTTTTTACTTAATGTTTTACCAAATTGACAAGTGGCGGCCCCCTATTAGAGGAGCGTCTGTAGGCCTAGGCGTTCCCTAATAGGGGGCCATCACTTTTCAATTCGGTAATCCATTAGGTAAAAAATTAGGTACATGTAGCATAACTCTTAAAATAGTGAACAATAACAAAATGTCCCTCTAAATAATTTGTGGACATTTCCCTCACGCGATTCAAAAATGAATTTTGCTCGCTGCTTTCTAGTTTGTTATTAAAGTTGTTCTCTTTCAAAAACATATTCTTTTTAGCACGAAATTTGATTTATTTGGACGGATTGTGAACGACGAGAAAATTTAGTCCATTTTGTAGACACTATTTTTTCTTGTCAACATTATTTAGAGCGTATTCGGTATAACTCAAAATTCAATTAAAATTGAAAATATAGCCGTTATTGAGTTTCACTCGTCTAATAAAAGTTAACAATAATGGTTGGTTTTTCAATTTTAATTTATACCAAACACCCTCTTAGATTATCAAGGTGACATTTTAATGAAATGGCACTCAGTCATTTTACACGACGGAATGACCATATTTACTAAAAAAAAATTGGCTACTTTAGGCAAAAAATGAGCGAGTTAGAAAAACTTCCAAAATAATTTTACCATGGGAAAACCATTCAATTGGCCCCAAGGATGCACCTTCAACCCGCCTGTTAAAAAATATATATAAGAGAATTGCGGAGAACTTGTTCTAATTTTATTAGCCATTGAATGAACAATTAAAAATGTTGTAATCTATGTTTCAAAGGCCATGGCTTTTTGCACATTAAAAGCCATGATATGAATGACTAATTTTGTATCAAGAATCAAATGCACAAGTTAGTAACTGTACATCCTCCTCCCTCTGCTTGTTATGGGACATTTTGTACAAGAAAATTTGCCGGTTCACATTTTGCAGCATATCCCAACTTAGAAGTGTTGTATTTTCTGTAAACCCCAGTAAGTTTCCCGGTTGCTGCCTTCTGGTGGAACCCAACGATCAGTCTTGAGCATTCCCTGGTTGGTTAAAATTACAAACAATTAGCCTGAAAAGTCTTTCGAGTTTAATCAGTTTCAACATGGTAAGAACGACTCACAATATTTCATCTTCTGAATAGTTTGTATGCCATTCGCACGTCTTGCACCATTGTCCAACGCCATAAAGCGTACATTGAGCTGTATATATTGCAGCAGCAGCCAAAAACGAAGGCGAATATTTGAGCATTTCATACTCCACCAAGCAAAGCTCAATCAAGTAGAAAGAGAGTAGCTCAAGCTGACAGAAAAAACGAACATATTAATGACATGTTTAGTACACAGTGCTATACGATGATGATAGGTGTGGACTTGTACAACTAACCTTCCTATCCGACTGAGCAGCCTTGAGAAATCTTCTCATAAAAACGTGTGCAGTCGGAAGAGACATTGTAAACTGCAATGTATGGAGCATCAACCACTCCATTTGGAGGACTTCTTTTCTTGAGTAAGCTTTGTCCGAAATAAATATCAAATCATCGACGACTGGAACTAAAACTTCCTCATATTTCGAAGCCAAGAGCATAGCAACCAAACCAACAAGCTGCAGCTTTTTTCTCTCTACAGTTTGCTTTGCTAAAAATCTGTCTATTAGGTTTACAGTTAGAAACAATGTCTCGTCCCTAAGGTCGAATTTGTGGTGTACCTGTCGATTATGACTCAGATTTTAGTCTGGTGAAACACACCAAATTATAAAGAACATTGGGCATTCCATAATACCTCAATAAGCCAGTCAATTAGAATAGCCCTCATCCTTTCATTTATGTCAAGTTGTTGTGCCATATAGCCCGGCGAAACACAGCTACAATTCTGCAGAATGAATGACTTTTCGTCATTAGAAGGAGGACGAAATTTCTTAAGTATTCAGTCCAACTAAACATCAAATTTTGAAAATGGATAAAATTTATATTCTTGTTAATATTTATTTCAATATAACCTTGCCTAAAACCAAAAATTAGCATGTTTTTGTTGAATCTAAAATGTATATGAGTTCTTACCTCCATTTTCTTGTAGTAGGCATATAGATCTTCAACATAGTCAACAACTGCAAGGGGGTTTTTTGCATCACAACTGTCAATATCCATAATGGTCTCTTCAAATATGTCCTCCATTTCAACTTCCTCCTACAACATTGTATTACCAATTTCATCACCATTATTTTCGAATAAACCTATCGAAAAAAAGGCAGAAACCCAATATATACCATTTGATCTTTTTCGGAAATTTCAGTTTCTGTTTGTTCCAAAGACATGGACACAGATTGATCCTCTACATCTGATAGAGGGATATCCTCCCATATAGTGAATTCATCAACCGATGTCTTTGGTTTCTTCGTGTCCTGTTCAAAATAGACCGAACAATACCAATTAACTCTTCGATTTTTAAGGTAACAATACATTTAAATTTTCTGGGAACAGGTACCTCCGGATATGTTTTCTGGGAGAGTGCCATTTGTGAGGCATTTTTCCTTTATAGATCAAGAAACGGACATTAGCAAAAGTTGAAGATAGGAATTTAAAAGCAAGAACTTCTTAAAGAAAATGAAAAGGTAAGGACCATAATTGGAGGGTTTTATCAGAAATCCCAGTTGTTCTGAGTTTCAAATAGTGATCATCAAATTCTTATTCAAAAAGATTCGAAAATATACACGAAAATGTTTAAATGGGATAGATGCGACTTACTCTGATAAAACTCTTTTGTTAACAACACAAGGAAATGGATTAG
>CAIGRH010029792.1:0-11253 GCA_903798295.1 Fraxinus nigra | reverse complement strand
AAGAATAAGAATGAGAATTTTAATATGTAGCTTAATGCTCGAGACTTAGTTTACAGATACCTCTCGATTGAGCAAATGTCTAAAATCTTGTGTGTGTTCCCTACATTAAGATTTTACAAGTAAAGAAAGATAATATGTGAATTTTAAATTTTAAAAATTTAAATAAACATGTCCCGGGTCTTTTCGTAATTCACGTGTCGGCATGTCCTCCTCGTGTGTTCGTATTTGTGCAACTATGTTACTTCTCATCGTTATTGAAACATATTGAGTTGTTCACATATTGACTAGGTTTGCCTTTTCTTTTCAAAGTTCGGTGTCATGATCCCTTTGCTTAATTGAAAAAAGTTATAATGCACGATATTGATGAATGAGATTAGACACTTGCTTTAATCAATGTAAGAACATAATTCCTTAATGATTAAAAAGAATAAGTCAGTGTTTGGTTTAGATAAAAATAATACTTTCGGTAGATTTTGAAAAATTTGATGAAACGTGTAATTGAAAAATTGTGGATCTCATGAAATGCATAATAAAAACTAATTGTTGACTTTTACTTAACTCTCATTTGGGTTTCATTTTTCAAAAAGGGTAATAGTACAAAATGTCTCAACCTTTAACTATTATTGTGCAAAACGTTCATACATTTCATTTTTTAATATTTCTACCCTTAATTGCATATTTGATTGTGCAAAAAGTTCTTTTCATCAATTTTCATCCAAAATTTTATATTTTCGTCGCAAATCTTTTTGTCATTTTTCTTCCTCGTTTGAACCCATTTGTTCCTGTGTTAAAAAAAAAAAAAAAAAAGAATCATTTGATTTGTGGATTCAAGTCATCGTTACCACCCACACCAACTTTCTGTTCTTCAACAGGTTTCCCTCATACACACTATCATATACTTCTTTTTTCGATTCTTACTGTCATTTTTATGGAGCTCAAAGAAAGGGACTTAGATTTTAATTTAATTTTTTTTGGTCAAGTTGACACAAACTATGGACCCAAAAAAACCAAGAATGCCATGATAACATATACAATGAATTCATAATTTTGTTTGAGCTAGATGATAACCTTTTCTTTGTGAAATAAATAAGTATTCACATTTCATTTTCAACCTTCTGGAAATGTTACTAATCTACCCCCACTTATCTAGGAAAAATAACATATGAGTCCCAAATTTGTTGAAAATGTAGCAAGTAGTCCTTCAAAGTAATATTTTGGCGAATTCAGTTTCATTTCTGTAACATCTGGGTCCCCATTTCAACAGTTGACACTTTTCTGTAGCTATAAAAATTCATTTACAAAGACAATTATATCCTTATGTTAAATTAAACTAAAAAATATTTACAAAGGTAATAAGTTAGATGACCAAATTGCTATACTTTCAATAAATCCGGACTCCAATTATAATTTTGCTATTATCACTACACTTGGCCTTAAAAGTTTAAATCAAATCAACAATTAATATTTACCATTCATTTACGGATTTAATTATTTTTTCAATTATAGGGATAGTTAAGAAGATAAAGTAAATGTAGATTCGTTCAATGGAATCAGAAGGACAAAAGAACTTGTCATCCCTTGCTATCAAAGTTTGCACATTCGTCGTTTATTCTTAATTTTTTTAATTAATTATTACTTACAAGCTAAGAAAATAAATTCGTACGCCGTGATTGGCTGGGAAAGAATACCCTTTTGTTAGCTTTTAACTTTTTTGTCTCACAAGATTGGGAGTAGACTTCTTCAAGTCTTCGTGGAATATAATAGTACAACAATGTCCTTTCTCTCTCTCTCTCTCTCTTTTAAAGGAGGTCACCCAACTTTAAGCGAAGTTACAACTAATAAAAAGTCTCAATCAAGTCACAAAGCTTCGTAATTATTTCAATTCGACAGTTGGTGTTAATGCAAAGCAAGCAATAATCACCCGTACGACCTAAATGGACTATGAAAATGTATCCAACCTCAGTCACCTTTTGGGCATCTTCGCTAATGTTGTTTTTGAAGAAAATTCATCTATCTTTATTTATTTCTTCCCAATTTTTAAAGGAGGAAATCGAGTTGATGGTGATGGGGAAAATGGATTGATTAGTTGCCTGAGTTGCAACTACATATTCTTGTCTCATCATCGTCACGTGGACTTTCGTAATATTTGAGACCGACCATGGTGCAGCACAAATAGATGGTTGTCAAACATAAGGATATCGAGATCCAGATCTTTGCCTTATTCCGAGACCATTTCCTTTTTTAAACACAAAAAATTATAGGTGGTCAACGAAATCAGGGGTCACTTATTTTTTAGTCCCATATATTTAAAAATAAACAAGATCCTCTGGGCCAATACAAGAAAAGAAATAATAGAACAACAGAAAGTAAATTTCAACATTCCACAAATAGGTATTGATCTTCCAAGTAGTTATATGTTCCCCTTCTGGCCTTCTTGAAAACCTGAAAACCTTCCCAGTTTGCAATGTGTTTCCTCAGTTACTGCACAAATCATTATTAAGTCACCCTCTCAAAATTTTCTCATCGGTAGATCGACCTTTTTCTTATAGAAGACCGTACGCATGAATGCCCTCTCTCTATTCCCTCAAGAATTCAAATTTGTTATGAATACTCATACGCAATCTTGGCTCGATCACCTCGACTGCTTACAAATTCAAGGAGGTTTAACCATTTGGTTCTATTGGAGTCGTGTGGTCCGTCCAAAAGATAGTGAAACTAGTACTCTTGATATATCGACAAGTGTATTGGACCAAGACTAATTTTGTGTAAGAATTTAATCGTACCGTTTTGCTACATTTACATCATGATTGACAATTTTATTTATATTCCATAATGTGGCACACAATTTTGTCATTGATTTTAACAACATTTAATTCAAGACCTTGATTTTTACTATATCATGGAATGTTATCAATGATGTACAAAAGTAATGTACAAGTAGCTTAATTCTTAATTGTAATGCATCATCAAGCTAGTAAGTAAACTAATTAAAATTAGTTATTGACTTTGAGTTAAATATTTATCAAATTTTTTAACCTACACCGCTAAATGTTAAAAAGTTAAATGACAATTTGGAAAATTTAAAAATTGACATGGATTGGCTCTCCACCCATTTACAGTTAGTTCTATAGAATATGAAATTTCTTGGCTATTCAATTGTCTAGAAATTATTTACATGAGAATTATTAATTAAATATGTTTGATTGGTTTAATTTTCAATATAGAAAATATTATATTTGTCCATATTTTATTGATTAGTAGGAGCGAGAAAATGAATTACATGAAAGATAAAAATCTACTCCTTCCTAAAGTTAAAAGTTTTCCTTAATTTTTAGGAAAATATGATCATGTAACCAACTTTTAATATTTTTCATGAAAAAAAATGTCAGCAGGAACTTGGGTAAAAAGATGACTTTTTCAATGAAAAATAAAGCCAATCAAACACACATTTATTTTATTTCCTTGTAAGTTTCATGCTTGCAATCAAACAATCCCTAGTAGTCTGCTTTCGGTTATACAAAGAGCATCAATGTATCATCTTCTTGAGGAAGTCATTGTGATTATAAGTAGTTCTCAATTCTCACAACCAGTTGAAGAAATCTGTTCGTTTTCTTGGTAAGTATATTTCTATTTCACACACACTTGATATATGCATCTTTTTGAGTATATTAATATGTAATGCTTCGAGGGAAGGGGTAATTGTTTTCACTCCCCTCTCCTCTCTCTTCCTCCATTCTTCTTCCCTCAAGGATGCTTCAATGCTGTTTTCTCATACAATGATAATTTCAATAGATAGGTTGTATAAAAGAAGCAGATCGTGTTGTACTTGCACTGATAATTATTATTTCCTGACCAAACTGCAGTTACCATTCAGCCATATGGGAAAGACAATTAAGGTATATGGCTTCTGTTATCTTGTCGACGCTGAAACTGTTAAGACATTCTTGGAGGAATACACTGGCCGAGGAACTGTAGTTGCCTTAGATGTAAATCAGTGCAAACGAAGGCGAAGAAGAGCATATGCCAGAGTTCAATTTGAGAATAGCACACAAGCTGATTATATTATAAATTTGGCAAAAACAGGCCTACATTATGGTACTTCTTATTTGAAGGCTTGGGAGGATACTGACTTGAGGAAAAATCCTACAACATACATGCATGAAATGGAATGTGTGACTTTAAATTTTGGATGTCAAATATCGGGAGAGAAATTTTCTGTGCTGTGGAAACACAAAAATGTTTCCGTTAAATTTGGAATTGATCAGAAGAAAATGTACTTCCTTATCTCCTATAATTCTGTTAAATACAAGCTTCAGCTCTCGTACGAGAACATATGGCAGATTGTTCAGTATTGTTCACCAGGTCAAACTGCAAAGCTTCTCCTCATACAGGTTAGTTTATCGGGTTTTAATAAATAATATTTTCGTATCACTATTTCCATTTGAAAGAGCCATGTTTATTGGTATTCTTTGAGCATTTTTTGGTGGGCTAACATGTTTATGAGAAAATTTCCAAACATGTTTGGGCTTTGAAAATGATACAAAATAAGCATAAGGCATGATACTTTTTTTGATTGGGCTGGTGCTTATTTTTTGCTTTGATCATGGGAAGACCATTTTACTTTAATAGTACTTAGATGCCTAAACGTAAAGACCATTTTACTTTAATAGTACATGAAAATTGTCCATTAAAGTGAATTTATTTTTTACAATTGGTTATGAAATTTGTTTCCATTGCAAAAATAAAAATTAATGGAAAATGGGGAGGGAAGAATTTTTTTTCTTGGCCAAATTTGTACAATCAAACATTACATTTCTTGGAAAATGGAAAACTTTTTCCATTTTTCATGGAATTTGTTGTGTATCAAACACAACCTTATAGTGATTCGTTAATTTGGATGATGTAAAAATATTGGATAATTCACTAAAAGTTATAGAAGATATTATTGTATTTGATCTTTTATTCATTCTCTTTTATTAGTTTTTTTATATCGTTTAACTATAATCAATGAATTCATATACTATATTTTTATCTTTATGGAGAAAACGAGTCGTGTGTTACTATTGCAAATGTTGCATCAATTAGTATCGATTAAGAGATTAAAATGTTTCTATCATGTTGTTGCATTATAATGATAAGAACTTTGGCCAAACCTTGCACTCTCATTGGCTTTTGGTGCCATCGAGAAAAATTGTATCCATTTTTCCATCTCATTCTGGCCCTAAAGACTATCTTCCTCCTATTTATGGCTACTTTCTCCATAGGACCTAGAAGAACTCCCATTATTCTTCCAGCTCAATGCCTGAAAACTTGTTATTGACAGCATTACTTACTATTCTTTTCGCGGTTTCCGCACATCTATAGGAGAAAGACCCCCTCTCCTACTTGAATGGGTTGTATTATTCCTTCATGTATATCCAATAATGCGTAGTAGTCGTGTAGTGCCATTACAATAACAATTCCAAAATTTCTAAAAAGTGCAAACGAGTCCTAAATGAATTATTAAAAAACATAAATTAATTTATTTTTTTGAAAAAAAAAACGAGCCCCAAATAAAGTATTAGAAAATTATAAATAATTTTTTTTTAAAAAAAAATGCAAACGAGTCCCAACTAAATTTATTAGAAAACTTTACATTTTTTGATAAAAATTATAAAATGCAAACGACTCCCAAATAAATTATTAAAAAATTCGAAATAAAAAATAATAATTTTCTTAAATTTTATTTTAAAAAATAAAATAAAATAGCATGATATATTCATCATTTCATAGCTCTTTATTGAGAAATTGGATAAAATGATGGGTTGCATAATCAAATGTGTAATTAAGTGTGAAAATACTAAAAAAACAATTAAAGGTGCGGATATTTTCCGCTATAATAGTGAAAGATAAAGACATCATGTGTTAATTACTTTTTTGATAATTTATTTAGTGTCTCTTTTTTGAAAAAATGGGACTATAGTTGCAATTAGATTTTTATTTTATTTAAAGAAAAGAATATATTCGTCATTCCATAATTTTTAATTGAAAAAATAGATGAAAATGACATTTTGCACAATGAAATGTAAAAATAAGGGTGAAAATATAAAAATAAAATAAAAGGTAAGGACGTTTTCCACAGATGGGAACGTTATGTGTTAATTACCATTTTCGTAACATCTATACAATTAGCCAAACATCAATAAATTATAACTAATATGAATAAATACAGCATCACCCAAGAAATTAGGATTTGGGAAGAAAGAAAGCGATCTTGAATTGTTTCAATGGTTCTTGATTTCCTCTCCATTAATCTTATTCTCTTTAGTAATTCCTAGCAATAATTGTAGAAATATGTATGAAAGTATCTTGCAACAAGTTCTTCAAAACTTGGATAAATCTCTCAATTTCTCTCCAATTGACTCTCCTAGCTATGTAGAATTTGTGTATTTAAACCTCTAACTTCCTCTAGAATGGTCTCCTTTGTTTATAGATTGATATACAAGATTTAAGTCAACTTTCGTCCCTAATTGCTTTCCAAGAAGAGATTGAATCAAAATAGGAAAAAATAATTTCTATCTTGTGTAACCATGCTATCACATGGTACAAATCATTGTGTTGCGATCATATGGTTCTATACCAAAATATTTTGCTCATTAAAATTATCCCCTTGCTATCGAAAGGTTTGAACACATGCAATACTCATTTATTTCTCGCACAAGTATTTTATTTCATCTCTCGTGGGATATGCACCTCCAATACTCATTCATTCTAAGATTTAATTCACAATACTCATTTATTTCTCGCACAAGTTTAGTTTATATCTTACCAAGGAAAGTTATTATCTCAATGAGTGACGATTCTTCCTATATTTTAACATCCCAACCTCCAAGTTTCACCCAAAACAGTAAGCCTCACTAGAAATATAAATCCACAACTACATATCCAAGTGTCACGGGCTGCAGCTTTGCTTAAGCCCTGTGTTGTGAATATTTATTTAATTCGTAAAATAGTTAGAAAATAGAAAAGAAAAAGTATGATTCTAGAGCCAAATGACGTCTACTCCCGTCATTTGGGTTTTTGTTACTATTATAGGGGGTATTGGTCTTTCAAAACGTTTTCAAGCTTACTAGTGTTTTCTCCCTGCACTAGCCATTTGTAATTTCCTGTTTTCGTCTATTGTAATTTTTAGCTTTCTAGCAATCAAAGAAAAAGTTATTTCCATTGCGTTCAATTTCTTGTTGCAAGCTTTCTTAAAATTGCAATCAAATTTACTTTCGTCCCGTCGCGACCGAGAAATAGGCGGAAGGTAGTCTAGNGTCATTTGGGTTTTTGTTACTATTATAGGGGGTATTGGTCTTTCAAAACGTTTTCAAGCTTACTAGTGTTTTCCCCCTGCACTAGCCATTTGTAATTTCCTGTTTTCGTCTATTGTAATTTTTAGCTTTCTAGCAATCAAAGAAAAAGTTATTTCAATTGCGTTCAATTTCTTGTTGCAAGCTTTCTTAAAATTGCAATCAAATTTACTTTCGTCCCGACGCGACCGAGAAATAGGCGGAAGGTAGTCTAGCGGAGCATACTACTGCCGCACGGTGCCCCCTTTCTGTGCTAAGAAAAGGTTACCCGTGAAACCAAGGCTCGATCGAGCAAAAATAGCGATATAATTATTTGGTCGCAGTTTCAACACACTTTGTTATGCTTTTCTTTTCTTTTTTTATGTGTTCCTTCATTTTAATTTTAATTTTTATTTTGATCTTTTGTTTGATTTTTGAAGGTAGTTTTCACTGTAAATTATAACAACATTCTTTCTCTATAGATCATCCCCTAATTAACAATTATTAGGGTCAGATTACTCAAGTCTGCAAGTAGAATTTTTTGCTCTATAATTTGGGGGTGAGGTAACACATTCGGTTTAAACTCGCAAACGTATAAGATCGTTGACAAGTAATAATAAAATGAGTTGTAAGTTATCGTCCCATGAGGAATAATGTTTATTGGATTTCGAATCCCCCTATTGCAATTTATTTTAATTATTGATTTGTAATCTAGTCAATTTCATGCATTCTTAACAATCGATAATGCTAGTGTATTTAATTATCTTTTCTAGACAAATTAAGTCTATTCTAATCACGATTCAATCTTATCCCTAGTCCGAATTCATATAACCAAAATGCATTAAATTGTAGATTATTCGTGTGATTGCATATGTGATAAACATTACTCATAATTCCATTTACATATGTTAATTTTGTCACGTTCTAAACTTATTGTGAGTCTCCCAACACTACAATAAATAACTAATTATCTAATTAATAGCCAAACAATCAAATAATGCAATGAAAATGCAAAATCAATCAAGAAATAACTAAACCAATTGAATCCGTAGCATCTTCGATCTTCATTTTGTGGCTCAACTTAACTATTGAATTGTTGCACTCAGGTCCCCATAAATTGAGTTTCGCCATTTTTCACTATTTCTGGCTCTTTTTCTCCAATTCTTCAATCAAACGTGAGTTTTACCTATAAAAAACAAATTAGGTAGAAGTGAATGTGTTCTCATTATACGTTTTAGAAAGCTACTACAAATGTATGTGTTCTCATTTTCTATCTGAAAGCTAGAAATGAATGTTGATGAATGTTTTCACTCTTTCAATGTGTAGTTATTTGGTGCTCCCAAGATCTACAAGAAGATTAATGAATCTGTTTATAGCTATTTTAAGGAAACTCCAGATGATCAGTGGATCAGAACAACAGATTTTACTTCATCATGTATTGGACAATCTTCGGGCTTGTGTTTGCAGATCTCGCATGGCATGAAGCTTTCAAATTTCCCAGATAATTTTGCTTACTACAAGGAAAGTGAAAGCCAATTCACTTTGGAGATTGGTTCTCCCTTTTGTCACAATTCATCCTTAGTTCCCATTCTGCTTCCTCCTGAAGGAATCAAGTTGCCGTGTAATATATTGTTTAAGGTTTGCAGTTTGGTACAACATGGATGTCTTCCGGGGCCGAACCTAGATGTCAATTTTTTTAGGTTCGTTGATCCACAGATAATAGACATTGGGTATATAGAGTATGCTCTAGAGAAACTTTATAATTTAAAGGAATGCTGCTATGATCCTGCGAGCTGGCTCAAGGAGCAGTATGAAAAGTACCGCAAGATTGGATGGCTACCAAAATCACCAGCTATTAGTTTATATGATGGACTGGTATATGTACGCAGGGTTCAAGTAACTCCAAGCAAAGTGTATTTCTCCGGCCCTGAAGTGAATATGTCAAACCGCGTGTTACGGCATTATCAAAAAGATATTGATAATTTTCTTCGTGTTTCTTTTGTGGATGAAGAGTGGGATAAAATGCATTCTACTGAACTATCCCACAAGGTAGCTTTTGGGAATGAGGATGGAAGAACAGATATTTATGAAAGGATATTGTCAACACTTAGAAATGGCATTGTCATTGGTGATAAGAAATTTGATTTTCTTGCATTTTCCTCAAGTCAGTTGATGGAAAATTCTGCTTGGATGTTTGCTTCAACAGCTACTGATAATGCTGATGATATCCGTAGGTGGATGGGTGATTTTCGTTCCATTAGAAATGTGGCAAAATATGCTGCCAGACTTGGTCAATCTTTTGGATCCTCTATAGAGACTTTAAATGTTGAGGACGATGAGATTGAATTTATTCCCGATATAGAGGCAGTAACAGAAGGAACCTTTTCTGATGGTATTGGGAAGATATCTGCTGAGTTTGCTCGGAAGGTCGCCATGAAATGTGGACTTAAAAATTATTTTCCTTCAGCCTTTCAGATCAGGTATGGTGGCTACAAAGGTGTTGTGGCTGTTGATCCCTTTTCACGAAGGAAGTTGTCATTGAGACCGAGCATGTTAAAGTATCAGTCAGACAATACAAAATTAGATGTTTTGGCATGGAGTAAATATCAACCTTGTTTTTTGAATCGCCAAATTATCTCTCTTTTATCTACTCTTGGAGTCGAGGATCATGTCTTTGAGAAGAAGCAAAGAGAAGCAGTAACTCAGCTGGATACTATTTTAGTTGATCCATTGAGGGCAGAGGAGGCATTGGATTTGATGTCTCCCGGAGAAAATACGAACATTCTGAAGGAAATGCTAAAGTGTGGTTATCTGCCTGATGGTGAACCATTTCTCTCTATGATGCTACAAGCTTTTCGCGCATCCAAGTTGCTAGATTTGAGGGTGAAATCAAGAATATTTGTTCCACAAGCTAGACAGATGATGGGATGCATGGATGAAACAGAAAGTTTAGAATATGGCCAGGTGTTTGTTCAGTTTTCTGGTGCTGGTCGCCGACGATTCTCTGAGGATTTCCTTAGATTCTATGACAATACGTCAGATGACTATGATTACGTTGTTAAGGGAGTGGTTTCTGTTGCTAAAAACCCATGTTTGCACCCTGGTGATGTCCGTAGATTAGAAGCTGTTGATGTGCCAGCATTGTACCACATGGTGGATTGCGTGGTTTTCCCTCAGAAAGGAAAAAGGTAAAATGACTTCTTGAATGCTTCTAAACTAATCTTATCTGCAAGAACTTTATGGGGACTATTGCATTCAGGTAAGTATTGTTTGTGTCAACTATGGATCAAGAATTACTCTAAATCTGTAGAACAAACATGAAGCAGTGTCCCAATGTGGATTTTTTATTAATTGAAAATTGTGCTATTCTAAAATGGCATTTTTAGAATAAACTAAAATAGCATATTTTACTTAAAAAAATTGCCCTCTGTGATATTTTCACTCTGCTATCTTCTGTTTGATCATGTTCTATAAGGTTTCGGTTGTTCTAATAACAGACCTCACCCGAATGAATGTTCCGGGAGTGATTTGGATGGAGACATTTACTTTGTTTGTTGGGACCCTGACTTGATTCCACCAGAGCAAAGCTCGCCTATGGATTATAGCTCAGCTCCAATCACAAAACAGGATCATGATGTAACAATTGAGGTACTGTGGTTCTATGATGAAGTTGCGTTTGAAACCATGCTGTTTTCCACTTGTTATTTATAATTTATAATACCCATAAGATGAGGATCCTTCTTAAAGAGAAAAAATGTGACGTAAGAACTGCCATACCCTTCTACTTTTCATCAGATTATTATCATGGTTACTTATTATTAACATGGTATCTACATATATCATATGTTGTAGCCACTTTTGTTGTTATGTTCTTGGTGTGAACTCTCTATCATGGTATTTTTTATGTTTATTGTGGAACGAAGATGATACCGGATTAATC
>CAIGRH010029780.1:0-11323 GCA_903798295.1 Fraxinus nigra | reverse complement strand
AAGTAAAGCCCGAATAGAACTATGTTTCACAACTGGTGAAAATACATCTGTGAAATCAACACCCGAAATCTGACTGTAGCCTTTTGCCACCAATCTAGCCTTGTATCAAACATCTTCAATCCCATATATACATTCCTTTCTTTTGAACACCCATTTGCAATGAATTACCATTTTACCTTTAGGTAATGTCACCAAATCCTAAGTGTTATTTTTGCTCAAAGACTCCATCTCATCCTGCAAAGCAATCATCCATTTGCTGGAATCACCACAATTGACTGCCTCCGAATCTGTAGCAGACTCTTCTGTGGAATCAATGTCTTCAGCAACATTCAATACATAAGCAACAAAATTTGCTTCCATATCCTTCTGTAGAGGTTCAATCTGTCTGCGAGGTCTATCCTTAGCTATAGAGTAATGTGGTGCTGGTAGTGCATGCAAGGTATTGCTGTCTATCAACCCTGAACTGGACTGTTCTGCAATCTATGTATATTCCCGTGACTCAATTTCCAACTCCACCTAAGTTGAAACATTCTACTCCTCAAATTTATCAGAATCCTCAAAGGATGAACCACGAACCATAGCAAGTTCATCAAATACTACATTCCTTCTCACTACTACCTTACTAGTATCAGGACACCACAATTTATATCCCTTCACACCTGATTCTTACCCAAGAAAGATACACTTTCTAAACCTAAGCTCCAACTTCCCATTATCCACATGATCATAAGCCGGACATCCAAAAATTTTCAAATCAGAATAATAAGAAGGTTTACCAGACCATA
Organism: Fraxinus nigra; assembly: GCA_903798295.1. NCBI lineage: Eukaryota > Viridiplantae > Streptophyta > Magnoliopsida > Lamiales > Oleaceae > Fraxinus > Fraxinus nigra. The sequence goes on along the minus strand of CAIGRH010029780.1, from coordinate 10,538 downwards.
CCTCTTCTAGTATCTATTTATCAATGACAACTGATGGTGAGCGATTTATCCGAAAACATGCTGTAGTAACAGCTTCAGCCCAAAAAGACTTAGGCAACCCAGAATTCGAAAGCATACAACGAACCTTCTCCATTAAAGGTCTATTTATTCGTTCTGCCACACCATTCTGTTGAGGAGTTCCAGACACTATCAAGTGTCTCAAGATGCTTTCAGCCCTGCTGAAGCTATTAATTCATCTGAACAAAACTCTAATCCATTATCAGTACGTAGACATTTTAGTCTGCTTTTCTACCAATGTTTTCCACTCTTTGAAGGTCATAAACACATCACTCTTCTGCTTCAAAAGAATACCCAAACTTCCCTGGAGAAATCATCAATTATTGTAAATAAACAATAATAGCCACCTTTAGATGGTACCCTGGTTGGTTCCCAAAGATCTGAATAGATGTATTCACGTGTTCCCTTTGTATTATGTCTTCCTTTATTGAATCTGACTCTCTTCTGCTTCCCAAAGACACAATGCTCACAAAACTCTATTTTGCTGATCTTCTGCCATTCAAGAAGTCCCCTTTTACTCAGCTCCGTCATCCCATTCTCACTCATATGCCCGAACCTTATATGCCAAAGTTTAGCAACTTCATCATCTATCAAAGAAGAAGTAAAAACTGTTGCATCTCCACCCATAGTAGAACGTGCAAAATATATAGCTATGTAGAATTTTTATGCTTCTTCATGACAATAAGAGGACATTTGCTCACCTTCAAAACTCCACCTTCACCACTATATTTGTAGCCCTTTGAGATATGATTTCGCATCAGCTCTGGAATATGTTTTACATCTGTAAGAGTTTTAACAATCCCATCGAACATTTTGATTCTGACTATATCGACTTCAGCAATTTTACAAGGCAAGTTGTTTCCTATAATCACATCACCTCTCAAAACTTCTTCATATGTAGAGAACCAGTCCTTGTTAGGATGCATATGAAAAGTATAAGCCGAGTCAATAACCCATTCTTCACTAGATTTAGTATCTCCATAAAAAATCACAAGAAGCTCTCCACCACTTTGCTCATCCTCCACAGCATCAGCCTCTGCTGCATTAACATGTTGATTTTCACTGTTTTTAGCACCTGTAGCTTTGTTTCTATTCTTCAGAGAAAATCAGTTCTAATATGTCTCTTCTTCTTACAGTAATGACACGTCTTTCAGCATGTCTAGACTTCGGTCTGCCCCTTATATTTTCGCCAGAAATTTCTATCCTGATTCCTCCCACGCACAATCAAGCCTTCAGTATGATTTCCAAATCCTACAGCAAGATGCCTAATCTTCTCCTGAGATAATAAAACATCATTAATCTCTTCCACGGTGAGCGTATCCCGACTATAGAGAATAGTATCACTAAAAGTCACATATGATAGTAGCAATGAACACAACAACATCAAAGCTAAATCCTCTTCGTCATACTTAACCTCCAATGTCTCCAAATTAGCCACAATTTCTTTGAACATAGTTAAGTGATCATCCAATGACATACCTTCAGACATTCGGTGAGAATATAAGCGATGTTTCAAGTGTAGCTTGCTGGTTAAGCTCTTTGTCATACAAAGNTATAAGCGATGTTTCAAGTGTAGCTTGCTGGTTAAGCTCTTTGTCATACAAAGCTGCTCCAACTTCAACCACAATGCAACGACACTCTTCTCTTTAAGAACATCATGAAGAATTTGATTTGAGAGATGTAGATGAATTTAAGATTGAGCTTTCCGATCCCTACGTCGCTTTTCATCCTGCGTCTAGGTAGTGAGCATCCTATCAAAGCGAAGCAAGGCTTCTTCCAAATCTATCTACGCCAACACCGTTCGCATCTTCACTTACCGTAATGTAAATCTCGTGTTTCTATCTAGCAATGAAATATCATACTTCGTTGTCGTCATATGGAACAATCAATCTTATGCTTTGATACCACTTGTTATGAGAATCTGATCACAAGTTATAGCAACAAGGAAATAAAAATGAATAGAAGAATAATAACACATGAAGATTGAGGAGAATAATCCACTATAAACCAATAGCTTTGTGTTTACAATACAAGACTTCATTAATCAATTGAAATATAAGCATTCAATATTGTTTTCTCTTAATTCTCTCTATTATAGAATGTTAATTGATGGTTACAAGTCGTGTTCTATATATATGTGCACCCTAGGTTGAGTTGTAGAAAGTAAAGGAGTCTAAAAATGCGTCAAACAGAAGAAACGGGCTTGGGCAAGAAAGACCTGTCACTTGAGCGACCATCCAGCAAAGGTTGGGCTACTGAGTCTCGGGTTATCCCGCTCGAGCGTCCAGCTAGCGAAAAAGCGATGACTTTTTCCTCTGATCCATAATTTTGATCTCTTCAAAACACTCCAAATTAGACTCCAATTACCCACTAGAATTTGGGTCAAACCACAACAATAATGGGGTAAAACCAACCCAACTAAATTATAGAGAAGGATCAAATATATAGGGAACAATCCAATCCGTAGAAATAGAGTTGTAGATGAAATAAAATGCTCATGCGTTTTCTTATCTTAATTTTTTCAAATTCAACACATATTTTAACTCTTAATTGGGCTTTCAAGTGGAACTGCAATAGCATTCCTAATAGAACTCTTCTTAATGTGTATTTTAATTAGAACTCTCAATTATTTTCAACAAAAAGTTCGATTCACACCCAAATTTGAACACACTGTAGGGGAAGCAAAAGGAGGAGAATTTAGCCAATTAAAATTCCTGCTTGTAGAAATGACTTTATTAGAATTCTGGAAAGTCTAGAGATCACATTTCCCAAGCCTTCAGTAACTATGTCTTAGGCATTGCCCGAATTTAAATTGCATCCCTTCTGGAATTGGAGAAATCCCAGCTCTTCAGCTAATCATCTTGTATGAATGCTCATTATCCGTTTTGACTTCGCCAAATCAATACAAAAGGAACAAGACTTAGGGAATGAAGGCCTTGGGGTTCATGTATATTCCTATTTAAATGGATATAAAGCTTCCCATGTCATTTGCTATTGTAAGGTACCATCAATTTCTGGTCGATCAAAAAAAAAAAGAGTTAATTGGGCTTTCCTTGGGCATAAAATAACTGTTAAGAAAAAATCTTTGTAGATTAGTTGTTAGAATGAGGAAACTTTTTAATTTAACTTTTTAACAAGCTTCCTCACATGCACGCCAGTATATACGTTCATTTAAGGTCTTATACGTAATAAATTTTCATAAATGTATGGTAGCAAAACTCGAATTCTAGTCTTTTGTCTACTCTAGTAATATTTAACCAAGACTTCCAAAAGTTTAAGCGATTAAATATATAGCTTGTTGAGAAGTACTTTTTCCCCTCGTTTGTCGAGAATCTATACTGCATGGATATAGCTTGTTGAGAAGTACTTGAATGAGAGCAAGTTGACTTTCTCAAATATGCAAGGGGAGATAAACTTCGAATGGGAGAACATATTTATGTAGCCTTTGTTTCAATTTAGGATCTCCCATTAGGGAGCCTATTTCAATTGTATATTTGCTTGAGATTAAGGAAGAAAATCTTAATTTCAATCAAAGTAGATGAAGGTCCTAACCCATTCATTCATTAAAATTGTTCAAGACATTTAATGAAAAATTAAGTGTGGTCTGCGTATGGGAGATCATACGAAGACAAGATTTAAATGTTTGAATATAGCTAGGGTTGAACTAGAATTATATTTTAGACTTTACTAAAATTAAGTAATGGACAACACCTACTTAGACACTGTCATGTTTTTTGATCAATCATATGATGGAAAAAAAAATTCGTCGCACATGCAAAATGACGTACGAAAGATGTATACTACTTAAGTTTAACAATAATGCTGGTGGTAAAGGACCACATGGGCCATGTACAACCAAAGGTGGTGGGCCTTGTAGAGGGCCACATGTACAACTAGCAAAACCGTGAGTTACTAAAATGTATTTCATTGTTTCTATCTTTTATTTTCTCTTATGAAACTAACAATAGTTTATATGCCTCTATCAGGTCCAAATTTATAATGCTTAAACCATATAGAAAAAACATGGTCGAACTCCAATAGGGGTTTTCTCGTCGCTTTCTAAAGCTTTTTTTTTTCTTATTTATATTTATTTAATAATAATAATCTTCTAAATTTTAGTCCACTTTAAAATATAATTCTTATTATAAAGATGCACACCATGTATACGAGGTCAGTTATATTTTATTTCTTTCTTTGGAAACTGAAAGCCGAATAATGCACAGTATTGGTTGAAGTTTGAAGCCAACAGAGCCGAAAAGTGTCTAAGATGAATTCTTTCAAGATGAACTAAGAAGATTTATTTTGTCAGTTTTTGGGTCTGACTCAAGTGCAATTTGAGCANATAGAAAAAACATGGTCGAACTCCAATAGGGGTTTTCTCGTCGCTTTCTAAAGCTTTTTTTTTTCTTATTTATATTTATTTAATAATAATAATCTTCTAAATTTTAGTCCACTTTAAAATATAATTCTTATTATAAAAATGCACACCATGTATACGAGGTCAGTTATATTTTATTTCTTTCTTTGGAAACTGAAAGCCGAATAATGCACAGTATTGGTTGAAGTTTGAAGCCAACAGAGCCGAAAAGTGTCTAAGATGAATGATGACATTGAATTATTTCAAGATGAAATAAAAAAAGTTATTTTATCAATTTTTGGGTCTGACTCAAGTGCAATTTGAGCATGTTGAGGGATTAGACAACAGTTGAAAGAGTTGCTCGTAAGCTTGACGAAATACCTTCACTATTAAAAATTAATAAATTTTAATTTAATTATGTAGATCAATTGTGTTTTGTAAAATCCTCTTGAGGGTATCCCGAGTAGAGTTTTTGTCCCTACGCCTGTGCAGGTTTTCATCTCGTGAATTCGAGTATTGGCTCAATGGACTCGGACATTGAAGGAATGTGTGAAAAGCTCTCTCTCACAGAACAGGAAGAAGATGCATTAGTGGTTGATGAAACAAAAGTACTAACTCCCCATCGAAGTGAGAAATGCATGCTATTCAAACTGTTATCAACCACACATTTCAACAAGGAGGCTTTCAAGAATACCTCGGTGAGGCTATGGTGACCAAATAAACCTCTGAGCATTAAAGATATTTCTCCAAATCTCTCTCTAGCAGAATTTGATGATAATCGGGATAAGGAACGTCTCAAGCGTGAAGGCCCATGGATTTTTGACAAGCATTTGGTCTTAATGGTCTCGAGCAAATCCACGAAGTCTCTTTCTTTGAGGCAAATTTCTGGGTAATAATTTACGATCTGCCCATCATGGTTCGCAACTGGAAAATGGGAGATTCTATAGGGAGACAGCTTGGTAAAATCAATGAAATAGATCTTGATAAAATGAAATTGCAAGGGACGACTTCCTCCGTGTCCGTGTTTGCCTGGATGTTTCCAAACCCCTACTTCGTGGTAAGAAGATTTGTGTGGGATCCTACAAACCATTCTAGGTTCGATTTTCCTATAAGCGACTCCCAAACTTTTGCTACTTATGTGGTACGCTTGGACACAATCAAAAGGATTGCTTTCTCGGGCGATCTGATGTGGAGGCATATACAAGTTCTGACTACGCCTACGGACCTTGGTTACGTGCATGTAATCTTGGAGATTATGGAGGCCCTATTCGTGATCGTCAACTGAATTCAAAGGCCCTAGGCCCCTCGACAAACCATACAGGAACGTACCTCGGTGACATGGAAAATGGTAAGAATGTATCCGAAATGGAAACTACCTGTAATACAGCGGAAATTTAGGAGCATTTACAGGAAAATAATTCTAGAGATGATACTGTGGATGTGATGGAGGCGACAAACATAGAGCAATCACAGGAAAAAAATCCTAAGGATGATAATATGGAACTGATTAAGGTGACAAATTTGGAGCAATCATAGGAAAATAATTTGAGGAGTGATACTACAGCATTGATAGGAGCGATAACTCAGGAGCAACGTGTAATACATACTGATGAGCTAATTACCAATCACATGGAAGGAAAGTGATGATTACGTTAATGCTGATAATCTATCAAAGGGTACTACTGTCTGTCTAAAATCAAATGTTGTCTTGCCTAACTTAAACGGGGATCCAATTAAGGAGAAGGGCACAACTGTCACTGGATGATGGAAACAAATCCATAGGAATCAGAAACACGGTTGTATTGAAACCACTTCGCTAGAAAGTCTTAAGAGGCCTTTGGATACTTTATCTCCTAATAATGAAGCTGTTCGAATTTCAAAAAGAGTGAGAGGTAAAGATAAGGCTCATGACAGGACTTATGATCTCCAGTCTCTGTTTTCGATGGTGGCTGAACTTTAGCCCCACCGGTCACCATGAAACTTCTTAGCTGGAATGCACGAGGGCTTGGGAACCCATGTGGCAGTTGCACTCTTTCTGATCTTATCAGGAAGGAAGATCCCGATGTTTTGTTTCTGCAAGAGACAAAACTTAATGTTGTGAACATGGAACTCTATCGAATTAAGTTAAAATTTTATGGATGTTTTACTATTGAGGCAATTGGACGTAGTGGTGGCATTGCATTCCTCTGGAAACCCGATATTCGTCTCTCTATTCTCAGTTATTCTAAAAGCCACATTGATGCCAAAATTGAATTGCCACGGTACATCTGGTTCTTAACACGAATCTATGGCCACCCCGAAACTAACAAACGCATGGAGACCTGGAACTTATTGAGGAGACTGAAAAAGGGATAATTTGGACGCTTGGCTTGTCTTTGGAGATTTCAATGAAATTTTATCTAACAATGAGAAATGGAGAAGTCGGGATAGACCTCAACAACAAATGTAAAATTTTCAACAAATGTTTTCTGATTGTGAGCTAATAGATCTCAGATTTAAAAGGCCTCAATATACATGGTATAGGGGAAGACATAATTCTACTCAAATTTTCGAAAGACTTGATCGCTTTGCTGCTAATGCCTCCTGGTGTCGCCTCTTTACTCACGCCATGGTTGAGAGCGGTAATGAGGTCTCGGATGATGAGGATAATCTTGACGTTGTGTACTGGGAATTGTATGAGAAGAGTTTTAAGATCAAGAAACTCAACCATTTTTTTGGTTGTATGAGCTTTTCATTTAAAAAAAAAATCTGTGTGGACTACTACATCATGTATGTGAAATGTGACAATGCATGTTGAGAATGAATATGCATTTATCTGATGAATAGTCTGTATTCCATCACATTAATAGTGTTTTCTCTAGAGTATTTAGTAAATGTTCAATCATGTATTCTTTGCACAACATACACTATGACCTTGTAAACGGGTCTTAACCGCATGTGTGAGACTTGGGATGGCTGTCACTTGTCGATAGGGTGACTCTGAACTTATATTGAGTTATACCTAAGCTCATACATATACCCCCTATGAATTAAAAATTGATGTATGCTCATTAACTTAATGTTCTTCTTCGAGGTTATTTGACTCGAGCAATTAAGCCCACGAGGTATCTCTATACTTGGTGCCTATGATTAACCGGCCCAAAGCTCGCTACAAGGGTCATCTTAGTTGCTCAATGAATTAGAACCTGCTCTTTAGATGAAAAAAAAATGATGAGCTGAACAAAGTACTGATTCAAAAAAAAAAAAAAATAATAATAAAGTATTGTGTCATGCCAAACGAGTTTTTGTATAGGTCCTAACATGTTTAAAAGTTTGACTCTCATAAGTAGAGAATAGACATTGACAGAGATTTTTGGCATGTCCCTTCTCACAAAATTAAGGTTTGGAGTCTGATTTATTTGGAATTAGTGACACATTACATACGTGAGTTACATATAAAACTTACTCCGGTTAAACCTGATCTATGTGTGTGGTGCAGCACTTATATTCTTAAGTTTCGCATATTTATGTTCAACTACATTTTCTCTTTGACCAACATGTTGAAGTATGTGCCATATGTTTAATAAAAAATAAAAAAAAACGAATGGTGCTAAAATTGAAAGTTTTGAAAAAGGTGCTATTTTTGTCAATTTTAGAAAATTATGCTTAAAATTGGATTTTTTAAAATTCTGGTGATATTTTTTACATTTGAGCTTTCACTCTATTTTCGCTTGAATGTCGCTCGAGTGACATTTTCAGTTCCCTTTCGCTCGAGCGATGGTCGCTTATAAGGCGCGATCCCAATTCATTTTTCACTCATTTTTTTCGCATCTCTCTCTCAAAATTTGACCTTCCTCCATCAAATTTTTACAATTTCTTACATACCAAGGCATGGGCAACGAGTTTGGCCTTCATTAACATCATTTTCTTCACTTAATTTTAAAATTTCGACGGTAAATTGATCAAACCCCTGTTTTTGACATAATTGGGATTTTTGTGGGTTTCTTTGCTATTTGCCCTAATTTTTCACATGAATTCATGGATGTTAATGTTGTGAGAATGCAATTGTTTTAATGTGATTCATATTTTGCATGATTTGGCGATTTTACCCATTTTCTTGAATGTGAAATACACGTTCTTGTCCTCTTACTTCTATTGATCGATTTTGTTAAGTCTTGAGAAGTGTTTCGATGCTAAGTGTGTTATTCTTCATTGTGGGTTGATGTGTGGGCATTAGGTGTGTTTTATTGTGCATTGAATGTCATGAATCTTCATTGCACTCAAGGTGTTCGACGAAATGTCTCATTCACGTGTTCGTGTACTTTTTGCTACAGTTTTGCACACACGAATTGTATCCCGTGCCATGAACGCTTCTATGCACTCACATGTCAATTTGGAGTTGATTGGCATTGAATTTTGGTTTAGGTGTCATGTCACTCATTTTGCACCTCCATCTAGACTTCACTGCACCTCCATCCTCCAATCATTGTACTATGCCCATGCACTGTCTTATTTGACTCATTTACCTTGTTTTACATGCATGTGACATATGTTTGCATAATTGTGCATGCTTTGAGGAGTTTTTGCATCGTTTTACGTGTGTGCTTCCCTGTTACATCATTTCACGCATTTGACTGCATGGCAGCTCGTGTGGTCTACATTCTCTTCTATAGCATCTCTTGACATGTTTGTTCTGCAATCATGTTCAAGAGCCGACAAAGAGAGCCAGGACCACTACACAACATCCTCTGGATCCACCTCATACAATCGGGGGTGTTTTATTTCTTCTACCGCTTACGAGGTCTTTACTTCTGAGTTTTCTCATCGTCACGTCCTCGTAGATCATGAGGTTATACTAGCTTATCTATTCCCAGACATTGCTACTATATTTGTTTCTTGGGGTTGGGATTCATTGTTGACTGGGTTGGTTTCCCTTCCGAGTCTGTTGTTTCAAGAGTTTCGTGAACATCCATGAGGTTTGCGATACTTCTTTTCGGGTCTTCCTTAGAGGTCGTACTCTTAGACTTTCACCCGATGTCTTCGTCGAGTCTCTTCATATTCCTCGGGTTCTTCACCCAATATATCCTTATCTGTCTACTGAGACTGGTCCATCTGATCCTATAGTTTTTTCCACTCTTTTTGATACCCGATTGGAAGAGGGTTCCACAATGGTTCACACTGGATCGCTTCCTATTGAGCGCCAGGTTTTGTTGCGCATTGTGTACATAAACCTGTGGCTGGTATGCACACACTTCTACCTTACCATCTAATAGGGCTCGTTTTCTTTATGCCTTGGTTCACGGTGACTTGATTGATCTTCCTACTTTTCTGTGCCAGCATATTCTTCGCACTTACTGAGTCCTTGGTCGTAGGATTGGTTTGCCCTATGCTTGTCTCATTCATCGTTTAGTCACCGCCCTTGGAGTTACATTTCTCGAGGGTTCGTCTTGTTGGATTAGTCGACCGATTGGTCATTCTAATGTTTCACAAAGTCGATCACATGCTACTACTTCTTCTTCTCATGTTGAGCCTACTGATCCTACAGTGCCAACTGATCTTATTGGTAATATTTCCTCTGTTGATCCGACTTCTATCCCGTCCACCTCTACTGATCCTCCACTGTCTTCTTTTTCTGTCCCTTCGCTCCTTCTTCGATTGATCCCTTGGCTGCTTGATGTGCCAGATGTCGACATTGATCTGCTAGCAGGCTCGATTGCTGGCCGAGGTGACCCAGATGAGGGCAGAGGTCACTGCGCTGCGTGGTTAGGTTGTGGATGTTCAACGTCGATTGTGCTGGATGCGAGAGCACTAGGAGTTTGATAGTGATGAGACCGGTGCTTCGGATGGTGATGATGCTTCTGCCTCGTAGATAGGGATAGTTTAGTAATTGATATTGATTTACTTTTGTTTATCTAGTAGTTAGGCTGTTCTTGATATTTTATAAAATTTATGTAGCCTTTCTCTAGTTATTGGAATTTTCTTCACTGTTTTTTGCACTATTTCGTATTGTGTGCTTTTGCTCCATTCCTTTACCATTTGTGACAAAAAGAGAGATAGATTTTATAATAAGGAGAGATTTAATCTTGCACATTTATTAGTTTGAGCAGCTTGATACATATCATTTGTCTTTATAGGGGTCGATGGG
>CAIGRH010029769.1:0-10255 GCA_903798295.1 Fraxinus nigra | reverse complement strand
ATGAAACAAGAAACTTACAGTTAAGTCCCTATTCATTTCTCTCTTGTTGCAGGTACCCATTAATTACAATTGGCCAATTCATCAAAACTCCTTTAACTCATTCTAGTCAATGAAATCACAACTCAATTCATTTCTTTTTCTATTCAATATACATAAATGTCTGCCCATACAATACTTTACAATTTGAAGCATTGGATTAACTGTGAAAATGAAGCGTAACGTCCTTGCACCATAAAATTGAATTCTACCTCGCCATAATTCCGCCCAATTTCACCATTATATCAATTTATCATCTCTCTTGTTAAAGGGTAGAATGGTTGTTTGGTAGTTTTATTTACTTGACTATGGTAGTTTTGTCTTTTTGCATTTTTTGCTTTTTACCCTTTTGTAATCTCTTTTTCTCACACAATGAATTACATTCAGTTACGGTTTTGGAACCCTTGCTGCCATTAGTTTTCTTCTTCATTTTGCTTTTTCAATTTTCACATGGTATCAGAGCCTTGAGTCTCGAAGGAATTAGATGAGGGTGTACCGTAGCTTTCTTCCTTGATTGTTGAAGGGAGAATGGCGTAGTCCCTGGAAACAAACCCTTTTATAAGGATTCGATTTGAGGAGCATCCGTGGAAGCTATGTTTCATCCAGGTAGAGCTTCGGTTTGCATTCATGCATAGTAATATTGACAAGCAAGTCAGTGATCTGGAAGATTTTGACTTTGAATGAAAACATGCCCACTGCTTTTAATGCCTGGTTAGTTATTTTATTTTGCACTACCAGTATCAGCCGGCTTAAGGTGTCTTTGTTAACTATCTAAGTAGCAATCGCGCGAATGACATTTATTTTAATTTGAAATGGTTTTCTGATGAGACCAACAAGAGTTGGATTGTGGATTTGAAGTGGGTGAGAAGAATATTACGTCTTCATCAGTCTAGAGCAGTTCATTTCTTTGAGATCTCGTGGTACCCCTGTATGTATTATGTCTTCAATGCTTGGAGATGCACATGGACCGTTGAGCCACTCTTCATAAACCAATTTCCCACAAAATATTGTTGTATTGTTTGTTGGTTGAATCCTTTGTGATGAAGGGTATAAGGGATGATTCGCTTCAATCGATTACTGTGAGACTAGATGGAAAACATTATTCATATTGGAGTGTTGTGATGAAATCTTTTTTGAAAGAAAAATCAGTGTGGGATTATGTAACTAATATTGAGACCAAACATCGGCTCTCGATGAAAATGAAAATGATAAGTTTGTAGAAATGTTTCGTACTTGGGAACAATGCTAAAATTAAGACTTGGATATTTAATTTTGTTGAACACTCTATTGGTACACAATTAGCAAAATATGAGATAGCTAAGGAAATTTGGGACCATTTAGCAAGGTTATTCACACATTCTAACTTTGCAATGGAATACCAATTGGAAGCAGATATTCGAGCAATAGAGCGGAAAAATATGAGTGTTCAAGAATTTTATTCTGCAATGACCAACCTTTGGGATCAGTTGACTCTTACAGAGGATGATGAACTTCGAGCTTATAAACCATATATTTAAGAGCAGAGAGCGACGGCGTTTGGTTTAGTTTTTGATAGCTCTCCGTGATGATTTTGAAGGACTCTGAGAGTCAATTTTGTATCGTAATCCACTTCCTTCCGTTGATTATGTTGTTAGTGAACTTTTAGCAGAAGAAATATCTTTGAAGTCTCATAAAGGAAAAATATCTCTATCTAAATCCACTACTTCAGTTTTGGCAGTCCCTTCTCGACCACCCACACAGAGTCAAATGAGGTCTTATTTGAGAGTTGCTAGTGATGAGTGCAGTTTTTGAAAGTAGAAGGGACATTGGAAGGTTCAGTGTCCTAAATTATTGAATAAACAACAACCTCCAAAGAGTCAACAACGGTCCTAACAACATTGGCAATACCAGTCTTCTGGAAATTTGGGAAGTCAATCATCATATCTATCTTATATGCCCAGTACAATTACAGCAGTAGCTGTACCTCTTTTTTACTCATCGGCACTAATACTTCGCAACCTTCTGGTCATATTTTATCTGATCTCACTGAGCAGCTTCAGAAGTTCCTTGCTACACAGCCACATTCTTTGTCTGCATCTTCACATGTAGGTTTGTCGTCCCAAAATCCTTTGGGTACAACTTCCTCTATATGGGTTTTAGACTCGGATGCGTCTAATCATATGTCTCCTAACTCGTCATCCTTTGTTTCTTTGTGTCCTTCTAAGTCATCTGTATCTTTCATGACTGCTGATGGCATTTCAATGCCCTTGGCAGGTGTCCGTTCTGTTAGCACACAAAATTTATCACTTTCAAATGTTTATTGCATTCTTGCCCTTTCTATGAATCTTGTCTCTGTTGGCTAATTATGTTATGCTAGATATTTATATCAATTTTCTTCTATTGCTTGTCATGTATAGGATCCTCGCTCTCAGAAGCTGATTAGGATAGGCCGTAGACACGGAGATTATATATTTTGGACAGTCTGAAAGGACTAGATGTTGCAACGAGGTGTTGATTTCTCATCCTTTTGTTTAAGTCCTTCCTCTTCTAGGTTTTATTTATGACATTCTCGTCTTGGTCGTGTTTTTGGTAGTCGTTTAAGATATTTAGTTTCCAAAGGAGTGTTGGGAAACTTACAAACTCATGATATTTCTGATTGTAGTGGTTGTAAACTCGCCAAATTTTCTGTTTTACCTTTCAATCGAAGTACTTCTTCTTCTATTGCACCATTTGATATTATACATTCTGATGTGTGGAGACCTTCTCCTATTGCTACAAATGGAGGGTCAAGATATTATGTTTCTTTTATTGATGATTATAATCGTTATTTCTGGGTTTATCTTATGAAACGTCGCTCTGATTTTTTGTCCATCTATAAATCTTTTAGAGCACTTGTCAAAACTTAACATTTGACTGTAATTAAGTGTTTCAGATGTTACTTAGGCGGAGAGTATACTTCTACTGAATTCTCTGAATTACTTGCCTTTGAGGGCACTCTGTATCAAACCTCTTGTACTGATACCCCACAACAAGATGGTGTCGCTGAAAGGAAACATAGGAATCTAGTTGAAACTGCTCATTCTCTCCTGTTATCTGCCAAAGTTCCTAAAGAGTTCCGAGGTGAAGCCATCCTTACTGCTGTTTATTTAATCAATAGAGTTCCATTGTCTCACACTTCCAGTTGTCACCCTTTGAAACGTTATATAGACATCCTCCTGATTATTTATTTTTTTTGAAAGTTTTTGGTTGTACATGTTTTGTTCTTCGCCCTAAAGTAGAGCATAAGAAGTTAACTTCACGCTGCTATTTGTGTATTTTTAGGTTATGGCGAAGGACAAAAAGGTTATCGTTGTTTTGATCCTATTAGTCAAAAATTGTATGTCTCTCGTCATGTTATGTTCCTTGAGCATATTACATTCTTTTCTCTTCTTGATCACTCTCATAACATGACTAAGTCTGACCTCATTTGCATTGATCCATTCTCTGATAGTACATATAGTCCACTCTCTCACACCTCATGCTTTATAGATACTTAATGCATACAAGTACAAATGCAATAGATCAAGAAGTTCTTGATGTTCCTACTTCGTCTATGGCCTCCCAAGCACCTTCTGAGATTGTAGATCCCCCTCCACTCCCTCGATATCCTCAGCGTTCTCGTAAGTCTACCCAGTTACCAGATTTTAGTTATTCTTACTATTCAGATACTTTTATTTGTCCTTTAACCTCTATTCACAAACTATCTGAGCCATCTTCCTATAAAGAGGATATTCTTGGTCCACTTTGGCAGGAGTCTACGGCTGAGGAACTTTCTGCACTGTATAAGACTAATACTCGGGATTTGGTTCCATTACCACCTAGTAAACGTGCTGTTGGTTCTCGTTGGGTCTATAAGATCAAAACAAAAGCTGATGGCTCAGTTGAGCGATATAAAGCCAGATTAGTTGCTAAGTGATTCAATTAGCAGTATAGTATGGATTATGAGGAGACCTTTGCTCCTGTTGCAAAGATGACTACTGTTCATACACTGATTGATGTTGCATCTGTTCGTCGATGGAGTATCTTTCAGATGGATGTTAAGAATGCCTTCTTGAATGGAACTCTTCACGAGGATGTTTATATGGTGCCCCCTCCTGGTGTTTCTCATAACCCTGGAGACGTTTGTAAACTCAAGAAGACACTTTATGGTCTAAAACAAGTACCCCGTGTTTGGTTTGAAAAGTTTTCTACTGTTATTGCCTCCCTTAGTTTTTCATCTAGTCCTCATGGTTCTGTTCTCTTTGTTCGGTGCACACCAGCATGTCGTATTATCCTTTCTCTATATGTTGATGACATTATTATTACTGGTGATGATATTGACGTAATTGTTATCTTGAAGTCAGAATTAGCTCGTCAATTTGAAATGAAGGACTTGGGTCTTCTACGCTATTTCTTAGGTATTGAGGTTGCTTATTCTCCTAAGGGTTATCTTTTATCTCAATCTAAGTATACAGCTGATGTCATTGATCGTGCTCATCTTACTGATACTCGAACTATTGATACTCCTCTTGAGACTAATGTTCGGTATTCCCCTTCTGATGGTAGACCTTTAACAGATCTTACTTTATATCATACTATTGTTGGTTGCTTGGTATATCTTACTATTACTCATCCAGATATTGGATATGATGTTCATATTGTTAGTCAGTTTGTTGCATCTCCTAGTACAGTTCATTGGGCTGTTGTTGTTCGTATTTTACGTTATCTTCGTGGCACTTGTTTTCAAAGTCTATTATTTCCGTCAACATTCCTTTTAGAGCTATGTGCGTACTCTGATGCTGATTGGGCCAGTGATCCAACTGATCATAAATCCACCACTGATTTTTATGTATTTTTGGGTGATTGTCTTATCTCTTGAAAAAGTAAGAAGCAAACTGTTATTTCTCGATCTTCTACCGAGGCTGAGTATCGTGCTATGGCATCCACTACTACTGAACTTATTTTACTGTGTTGGCTACTTGCAGATATGAGTGTTATTCTTTCCACTCCGACTCCTATGTACTGTGATAATAAGAGAGCTATTCAGATATCTCATAACTCCGTATTTCATGAGCAGACAAAGCACGTTGAAATTGATTGCCATCTCATTCATCATCATCTTCTGCATGGCACTTTTACTCTACCTTTTGTTTCTTCTTCGATGCAGCTAGGTGATTTTTTCACGAAATCACGTCCTATTCAGCGTTTTCATTTTTTGATTAACAAACTCTCGATGCTTCTTGTTGTCACATTGTGAGTTTGAAGGAAGATGTTAAAGGGTATAATGGTTGTTTGGTAGTTTTATTTACTTGATTAGGGTAGTTTTATCTTTTTGCCTTTTTTGCTTTTTACCCATTTGTAATCTCTTTTTCTCACACAATGAATTACATTCAGTTACGGTTTTGGAACCCTTGCTGCCATTAGTTTTCTTCTTCATCTTGCTTTTTCAATTTCCACATTTCTCTCTCCCTATCATTTTTCCCTACTGTACACCTATATATACATGCATAAACATTGGCAGATTCTTGAAATTTTAAAATTTCTTTACATTATAATAAGTGGTGGACCTAGCCTCTGGCTAGGGGGTGGCCGCACGTGTTGGGCTCCGCCGAAAGCATTTTTCGGAAGAAGATGGCTGGCAAGGCGGGGCGCCTGGTTCGTCTTCTCCAATTTCCTTCTTTTCTAGGTTTATGCTAGGGCCTGGGTTCTTTTTTATTATATACATATATAAGATTGGGTCGTTGTTGCCAGCCCAGCCCAACCCAACAATTTGTTTTCAGGCCTAATAGTTAATTATATAAGCTTAGCCAATTCCTTTACTTTTTTTTTATTAGGTTGGGCCATTTGTTCTTGGCCCAATAATTAATTAATTAATTAATTAATATATTCGAGCCCAACAAATGAACTTGGTCTCATTTCCTGATTTACTGATGTGAAGCTTCGGCCTTCAAGATCAAGAAGCCGTCTCACACGCCTCACGTCATGCCTGCGGTCGCTGCCGCCTGCCGAGTTTCGCCATAGCCCACAGACCGACCCTTCTCCACCACCACAGACAATGTTGCGACTGACCGGACGACTTCGCTGACTCGCCGTGAGGCCCGTGACCCGTGAGTTTTCTCATTTCCTTTTCTTTTATTTTTATGTTTTTTTTGTGTTATTATCTGTTTATGAGTTATGAAATCATGATTTATGAATTATGATAGTTTTCAGTTTGTTTCAAATATGATTTATGAATTGGAATTGGGGGAAATTAGAATTGGAATTGGGGGAAATGAAAATTGGAATTGGAATTGGAATTGGGGAATTGGGGGAAATTAAAACTGGATTTGAAATTGAATTTGGAATTGGAATCAGATTTGGAATTGGAATTAGAATTGGAATTGGAATTGGAATTCAGTGTGCATGTGTGGAAAATGTTTTGGACTCGGTTGTTATGTCATTACGCCGAGATCCTAACAGGAAGTTTATATTTGCTGAAATAGTAGAGATTATGTGTGTAGTGTTTTATTTGTTTTGGATTAAGTCTATAAACATCTGATATTAAGAAAGGATTGCGAGTTTTGAAAGGAGGTATAACTATCCTCTAATAGTATTTCATTAATGAAAATGTTTTTTAGGCTACAAAGTTGTGCTTAATATAATTCGAAGGTCAAAATTTAGTCTATATGCTGATTTCTCTTACATTTTCCCTTATTTTCTTCTTTTTCATTTCTATTATTGCTGTCTCTTTTCTCCCCAGATGTATTCAAATATTTCGTCTTTTTTTTATGGAAGTACTAGAATAGAAAAATTTAAACATGATTTGTATTGGACTAAACTATTTGTATACACAAAGTGTGTACATTGATTGACGCCTCATATATGTCAAAAATCTGATAGTTGATTGGAAAAGATATTATCAAAATCAATATACAAAAATCTGTCGACTCACATGAGTGTAAATCAATGTATCAACATTTATGTACATGTATCATGATCCATTTGTATTAATCCCAAAGAACCCCCACCGCCTTTTTTATTATTATAATTGAGGTCTCTACATTTAGCCCCTGTTTGATGGAATTAAAATTAATTTTTTAGTAAATTTTGATACAAATTGATGAAATATGTGATTAAAAATTTGTGGATTTCATAAAATGTTTGGTTAAATTTAGTTTTTAATCTAATTTAATTTATAACAAAGTGGGGCTTAAAGACCCATCTGAACTCATTTTTGTTCGACTTTGACTAACTGACTTGGACTTGGACATCACAAGATATATTGCCTATAATAGTAGAGTTATGAATCGTTGACGTTGGACCATAAATTACTCATTTGGAGCGGCAATCATTAGCTACATGTTTAACGGCATTCAAAACTTTTTAATTACACATTTCATCAACTTCTATAAAAATCAGCTCAAACTTTTATCAAAATCTTTGTCAAAACAACCCCTTAATACGTCTCTCCATCAGCTTATAGATGAGACCTCAACAGTTTTGTATTTAACACTAAATAATTTCATAAGATCTATTTATCTCTCAGTTATATTCCTAGATTATGGTTATTGACTTGTAGATACCTTTGGTTGTTTGAGTCACACCTACACATTGTGAGTCGTGCATATTGTGGGACTATCATGAGGTTTTGGACTTAAAGATCATTGGTTTGATTCAATACGTACACGCTTCCGACATTAGTATTAGAGCCAAGTTTGATAGACTCTATATTCCATTACTTAAAGACACGAAATGATAGAAGTATTAATTTCTTTGTGTTGTGCATTGATTTTTCAATTTGATGGATATAGGTTAGCGCACAAACATGAAGCATGATTGTTCATAAATATAACTAAAGTGCATTCCTAAATTCTTTCTCACAAAGCATTAATTTTGGTGTATGAAGAATTTTATAATTTTAGTAGTATATCACATGTTGGTTTAGTTTATAAACCATAGTATGGGACTCTATTGAACTCAAATTACACCAAGAACAGACGTAACACATGAAAGCACCGACGAAAACGAAAGGATTTTTCGCTACAAGGGCCCAAATGTTCAACCGTAAGGGCTACTGATCACCACTTTGAGTATCCACCGAAGTGTAGCATGCTCAAATCCATTAGTACCATCCAAGAAAAGTTAACAACAATCTGTAATACACCAAATATCACACGTTTTTGGAAAAAAAACACCTTATTGGCCTAATGAGAACAACCCACATAGGCTAATTGAATATTAATGTACAAGAAGAGCACATTACAACCTAGATTGTTCAAGGTGAGAATGAGGGTCACTTTATAACAACCTAATGTTGCGCTCAATCCAAAGGTAAGGAATGAACCGCATGTCACCATCTCGAATGTGCATGCACATTGTAGAAATCGTACTTCCCATCGTGAAAATATAGCATCCGTTCTTTAATTTTTTTGGGCCTCCATATGAACATTTCAAGAAATAGGAAATTTTTGCATGATTTGGGAAATATGAATTTGCTTGCGGAAAAGGGCTTTCTGACTGATCCAAATTTCGTTGCTTGCTAGTCCAATCACTAAATAATTGGTGATAGAACCTTCTCATATGCAATGAAATAATTTACAATAAATATAATTATATATAGTTTTCAGTTGAAAGAGTGAAATTGGGCAAAGATGGATTAGCCATAACTTTATATTATTGAAAAGCTTTTGTCTCAAATTGTTTGTAAATTTGTTTTTCCTAATGTCCAAGAAAATCAACAACTGATTTAAATGATGTGAATTATATGCATTACATTTTTAATTAATGCATGGGACTGGATTTCAAATTCTAATAATCACTGTAGTGCTGTAGCAACTTCGTGTTGCAGAGTAGCAACTAGTTGCAAGGCAATTACATGCAGTGAAATAGCTACTACTACAGTGATTATGTATTGCTATTATAGGTGAAAATTCGACTTGGAGATTAATTGAAGCTTTAAAGATGGAATTGACAAGTTGTAGGTAATTTTGGACTTGATTTGAAGCTAATTAGATGAATTCAGTAGTTTTAAGGACCAAATTCTTAGTTTGGAAAAGTTTGGGACCAACTTGAACATTATCAACACTTTTGATTTAGGTCATAGCAGCCCATAGCAATCGAGTTAGGTCAAATATAAAATTTTGATTTTCGTTTTCTAATTGAAGGGAACTTGAGGTATTTTTTTGTACACGATTCTAAAGGCAATTAACTACTATATAGAGACAAATCTAGATCAAAATAAATGCCACACAACTAAGATTGCTTGATATGTGAGCAACAATATTTTCATCTTTAATAATTTTTCTTTACAGTTAAAATGTGTGGAATTTCAAGATACTGATGAAAATCAACATTAAGAGTTGAAGCTTTTTTCTTCTCAAATATCGGGTTAAGAAAGAGGCAATCAAGCATCCTGAAACAAACAGTAAAAAAAGAAAGAGGCGGCTAAATAGGGAGAGTTGCATATTTTAAAGAGCAAAAAGCCCTAGTCGAGCTATAGCTACTTGTTTCTGTGCTGCTGCAATGGAGAGAAAAATAATCGAGCAAGTTCGGCTCAATAAGACTAGAGCGGAGCCTAGATTTTTCGACCGAGCTTTTGCTCGGCTTAGCTTGGGCCAAAAAAACTCGATAATTTTTTACCCATGCCACGAGCTTTGGCTCATGAGCCACTCGTTTACATTCCTAAATAGCAGTGGCATTTTTGAAATTAAACAAACTCTTAGTCTCCTTCACTTGTCATTTTCATGTTAAAGTTTCTTAATATTTTGGATAAATTACAAAAACAACCTCAAATTTTATGAAAATTACACAGATTCCCCTATTTTTCAAAACTTACAGAAACTTCCACGTAGTTTGCTTTTTATAAAGAATTCCCCATTTTTCATTCCTATTTTCCTTTATATTTTATTCAATATAATGTGAAACTATTTCTAAATAATATTTAACTGTCCTCGTTTCTCTTTTTTATTTCTTAACATTATTTTATTACGAGCATTTTTTAGCTAAAGTAATTATTATTAATAAATCTATGTAAATACTATTTGAATGTAAATTTGGATCAATCTTACACCTTTCTATGACAAAAAAAAAAAAGTTAATATTGAAAAATAGAAAATCTAATTTTGAAAGATATATTGATTGTTTTCATTTGTGAAAGGAAAGAAATTTAAGCCAAATAGGAGTTTGTAAATTTTTTAAAATTAGCGAGGATGTTTTAAAAATTATCATAATTTATAGGAGAAGT
>CAIGRH010029737.1:0-13147 GCA_903798295.1 Fraxinus nigra | reverse complement strand
AAATTTATATCAATCAAATACAATTAATTACAATTCCCAGTAAAACAAATTCTAGGCAATTCAATTCCCAGTAAAACATTTTCTTTCCACCCATTTTCCACCTTTGCAATCAAACGGATCCTAAGTGTACATTGAGTTTGACACTCCTGCGTACAGATCTCCTCACAAGAGGAGGCTCACGATTTATAAAAAATCGTGGGCCCTCCCTCTTCTGAGGGGGTTAGTACAATGTACAAATAGCATTACCCTAACATTTTATAAGCTCTTGTGAATAAGAAATTTTGAATGGCCCAACTTTTGGCTTATCTGTAATATTAACTCACAAAAATCAAATGAGAAATGGATTATAGCTATAAGACTTGCTGAAATTAATGTAACTAATATCACATGCCATTGAGTGCACAATGCATCCAAAATGTTTCATTTTCTTCTGTTTGGGTTCTGGGAAGTTCTCTATTTACACTTTTTTTGGATGACGAAACTTTATCTAAAGGAACATACCACCATTATTTCTACAGCCCTTCTAAATATATGCAAATACAATTTCCCCACAACCTTGACCGCGATTGAACAGAAATCATCAGATTTGAGGAAAGCTAAGTAGTTTCATCAAAATTGACCCTATCACCTGTAGAGAAGAGATTCCAGAATGAAGCAGCAGAGATATACAGGAATGCTGTCAGCAACAAAAATCCCTTGAAAGAACCCACTAGTTCGACGAAGAAACCAGCACCAACTGTTCCCACCATAGCAGCGAACGAGCCGGCAGTATTCGAAATACCTATATGTTGATTGGAAAAAGATCAATTATGTCACCATAACAGCTTAAGCATGACAATCTAGTTCACTTATAAAATGCTTGGTAAAAGGGATTGGAAAGCACGCGACAACATTACACAAGAAAAAGAAGTTAAAATTTTGTTTATTATAGCAAATATTGCAGTCTTGTCAGCCAGTACGTACCAAACATGATCAATGGCTATTGTATCACAAACAAATTGTATCTGCCAATTAAGTTGCTGGATGAAACAGATCATCCTGCCTAATCTTATAAAAGGTTTTGCCAATGGGTGTCTATATGCATGTAAAGAAATGTCAGAATACGGAAAATGACCAGGCCTACTTCATAAGGACGTAAAAAAGAGTGATGTGGGCTTATTCTTTCCCCAATCCCCTCCCCGCCCACTGGGTGCACAGAGTGTGGCATAGAACACTGGGAAAGAAGTGAGCATGTTTGGCTAATCTAAAAACAATTATGCTACTTGTACGTTATTTATTTACAACTTGGATGACATTTGAATAGGTGGCAAAATCAAGGTCAATGGCTTTTGAAGAAATCAATAGTAAAATTGTGTGCCACATGGTACAATGTAAATCAAAATGTCAACTAGAATGTATGTGTAGCAAGATTGATCTAAAAAATCAATAAAAGTTTCTAAGACAATTTTTGTGTCCAATATATTTGGATAACTTAATGTTCAAGTAAAAAATAGTTACTTATTTCAAAAGTAACTCTTGCAAGTAATTTATTTCCAATTTTGAGCAGTAAAAACGATTACTCATTTCAAAAATTTTAACACAAGAATCCAGCAAGTCCAGGGAATTTTTTTTTCTTTTAGGGTCAACCCCCTCTCCTCTTTCTACCCTTTTTGTTTCTGATCTTTCTATTGTATTGACGATGGTAGATGTTCTTGATGATGTATCCACATTTATATTTATATAGCAGTGAACTGTACTCAGTAACGTAGATCCAATGCTTTATCGCAAGGTTAAGCCTCAATGAGTACAAATCATTAAGCAGAAAAGAGAGAGAAATTACCATGTAGAACACCAGAGTACTGTGGGGCAATCTCCTGGGCACAGAAGAATATGACAGATAAATTATAATTGCCCAATATTACCGAGATGAGTAATAATATTGTACAGAGTATGTTAACCTGAAGGTTCACAAGGAAGCCGCAGTGACTAAATGCTTTCAATCCAACAGCTAAAGTAAGCCAAGCAGATGCCAGTAATGGACTTTTTGCTGTCGTTAAACCAATGAGAGCAATGCCAGGCCCGATAAATCCGATAGACTGCCAACAAAATATAAAGATATAATATCAGATGCATATCATATTTATAGAAAAGAAACAGGTCAAAGAATGATCACTTATCAAAAATAAATAAATAAGTATAGGATTGAACATATACAAGCAACTGGGGTGATGGTGATCACTTGTCAAAAAAGATAAGTAAATCAAATGATAACTACCCATTGATGGAGATAGAGATAGAATTTAGATAGGATTTTAAAATAGAGTTCAATTCAAATTATGATTGTTTAGATTAGATTAGATTAGTTTTAATAGTTCTATAAATTCTTGTTTATTAAATATTCTTTTGATTTTAGCTTCTTTGCACCATATAAAAAGGCTTATCCATTGTAATAGGTACCCCTGGAATATATGAAATAACTTGATTTTCTCTAGCCATCGTCTTCAATTGTTCGCTGTCAAATTGTTACGTTCCTATGTCACGAATTATCTAGGAACATATTAAAAGTAGCCTATGATTATGAGAATCTATATTATAAAGGAGCAGGTTAAAAAATTAGACACTTTAAATTTCAATAACCAAAAAAGCTACCATGCAAGCTGAACTACTATCAAATAGCATATTATTCCTTCCCATTCCAGTCAACACAGTTGTATATTACTAATCTCCAACAGCTCATACAAATTTTCAGGAACCAAATTTGTTCCAAGTGTCGAGGATATTAATCTTAGAACACAAGAAACAGTGATTTAGATTTGAATAAAGCTAACTATTGTACATGTATATTGTAATAGATCTGATTAGCCAAACGACAAAAAAAACATGTCCACTTGATTATTTGTCTTTTGCTCCAAGCTCGACTTCGGGAAAAGATATTAGGACCTTTTGCAAATTCCAAGTCAACAAAGACAAGCAACTCTCCTTTGAGACTAGGGGTGTCAACTGGCCACTTCGGTCAGAATTTCTTTTATTTATTTTTTGTATTTTGCTTTTTGCTATAATCCAGAACGTTAAAAGAAGGAAAAGAATTGGTTGGCACTCGGGCCAGTTAACAGCCCTCTTTTCGGGCTAACCAACCCTTTTACTAATGCGACCGAAGATATGCTCAGTGATGTTTTTTATCTTGTCATAAAGATTAAGTTTATATTTAGCCTCTGTTTGTCAACCATTAATTTAAAACTCTATTTGCTACAATAAGATTCTCCACCACACATTCACCCAATAAAATATTCTACATACAAACCAATAAACTTACTTTAAATTTCAACCACACATTCTCCAAAAAATACTATTCAAAACTCCATTATTCTCCCGATAATGGGAGACAAACAAGCTCTTATTAACAATTCACACATAATTTTTGCGGCTGCGCTAAATTACATAGATGCTACCATTTTATGAAGAGGAGGAAAAATAGGCTCTTTGAGTTGGATTAAATTTCAGAACAAAGAGTTGATCATAAGTTGAATTAATGTTTGAAAAAATAGGGTCTTTGAGTTGGATTAAATTTCAGAACAAAGAGTTGATCCAAATGAAATTTTAGATCAAAAAATAGTTGATGAGATTTCTTGGATGTTTCACTTATGCAGAATCTTTTATTAAAGATTTGGCAAAAATGAGAGTACCACTTCAAAAGAAGCTAAAAAAAGATTTTAGATGGAATTGGACAAGAGAAGATATTCTTTATGTTTAAAAGATTAAATCTAAAATAAAAAATTTTCCATCATTATATCATCCAAAAACAGGTGATAAAATGATCATTGAAACAGATGCCTCTCAAGAGCATTGGGGAGCAATCTTAAAAGCTTTTGATCAAAAAAAAAAATTGTGTGATTATTCCTCAGGAACCTTCACAGGAGCAGAAAAGAATTACCATATAAATGAAAAAGAAATTTTAGCCATAAAAAAGGCAATTAGGCTTTATATTATTTCTGAAAAATTCCTTGTCAGAATTGATTCAAGTACTTGTAATTCATTGTTGAAAAATCAGGTACATCCAGACTACAAACAGGGAAGACTTGTCAGATGACAAATGTAGTTGAGTCACTATGATTTCAACATTAAAATCATAAAAGGAAAAAAATAATTCTTTAGCTGATTCATTAACTAGAGAATTTGCCATTTGCAGGTAAAAATGACACATCCAGGACCAAATCGAAGATTTGGAAATACAAATTGAGATTGAAAAAATGAAAATTTCAACAAGAACACAGAAATTAAAAATTTTGGAAAAGAAGCTTGCTAGGCTTCTCAAACAAAAAACATCATTAACTTCTGAAAAAAGAGGGGATGATGATAACTCCGAAAAAAACCTTAATCAGAAGAGAGTAAAAGTAGCAAGACTACTGGCGATCTATGAAAGACAAAGGAGCATTGTCAAGCTCAGTGTTCGCAAGAACATAAAGGTATTCAAATCCCAAAAGGAAAAGAGCCAATGGCCCAGAAACTCAAATAAAGACGGGAGTGCATTTTAAGCCTCAGCGTTCTAAAGAACAACCGGGTATTCCAAGCCCAAATGAAGGGTTAACAGCCCAAGACAATTTTTAGACATCACCATTAGTTGGTATTAACACCTCTTTTGCAGATACAAAATTTTATGTAATCTTTGATGGACCATTCAAAGGTTTTTACTCAAACTGGACACAAGTAGAACCACTTGTGAAAGAAAAGCCTTACAAACACCAAAACTTTAAAACTTGCACGGAAGCCCAAAAAGCTTTTCATAGTTTTTATGAAGCCAAAGCCCAAAACCATATAAACAGTTTTTTGAGTCCAATGACATTAATTTATGCCCAAATTACTGTCAACAAGACATTAGAGCTAGGCCCAGACTCCCAGCTTTACTCTTCGGACCATCCAGTGAGAATCAAAGACTTAGAATGTAATTGAGTCAACTTTGGAAACCATTCCTGACATATTTAAATCTATTGGGAAAAAACTAAAACAACTAGAAATTCCTCTTGTTGCAGGAATAAAATTTGAAGACTTTCTTCAACTTGAAGAAGCAAGGACAGTTGGAGCATCAGCACCAGAAAAAAAGTTACTTTGGAACTTTTGAAAAAAAATTTGGACAGTTCATCTTCTTTGCAGAAGCCGATCCTACCATGGTTAAAACAACATGTTATGGTGGATTAATCAGAATGATAATTCTCAGTAAAAAAATGAAAGAAATCAGGCACATTGAAAATCTTAAAGGATTTTCGAAAGTATGTTATTAAATAACAAAATTTGCAAATGATCCTTATGGTCAATAGCACTATTCCCTTTTGGAATGAAGATAATGTTTTGGTTAAAGGATATCATCACATTCAAATCAAAACAATTCCAGAAATACTTCTTCACCAACCAGTCATAGGAAATACTGAATGTGTGAATGAGCAGACAATTGAAGAATGAAGAAGTTTATCCTGCCAAAGAATTTTGACAGGATTTAAAACCCTTAATGGAGAGTCAAAAATTAAGATTAATCATTTTTCAGATTATATCTTAGTTACAAGCAAAACAAGTTCCACCATAAGCAAGGAAGACATCAACAAACTATGTAAATTTGAGAAGAATTTTTTTAATTTACCAAATTCACCTCAAAATTACAAAGGGCATCTGCGCCAAGCTCTTAAACAGAGTCTTGGAAAATATCACGCTTGCCAATGGCGTGATAAGATAGAAGATAAAGAGAAATCTCTACATCAAAAGAATCCAGCAACATCAACAATCAGAGTAAAAACAAAATGAATCTGCTTTATTAAAGCAAAGGATACCATGTGACCGACAATTTGTCATAATCCCTTTAATCAATACTTTTGCTTTTGCAAAAGAAAAACTGTGGATATAGACACCTAGCCCAATCAAAGAAAGGATGAATCTTTTGTGATGACTATAAAAAGTCAGCTTCAAAGAACGAAGAGGGAGGAGAAATTTTTAGAGAGAAATTTTCTTGTTTTTCTGAAATCTTGATGTACTCACTTCGAGGCTAACACCTCAAAGACAGTGAATTCATACTGGATCTAGTACTTGTATCTAAATAAGTTTAAGAGACTTTTCTCTTAAACCTTCTTTCAATGAATAAAACTTTTATGTTTTAATTTCATGCCTACATACTTTTCTTCCTTTGTATACCAATTATCGTACGGATCTCCACAAATCCAAGGACACGGGAGTACCGACAGGCAGAGGACCGCTAGGGAAACAAGTCCAGGACGTGAGGCGAGAACAGTATATAGACAGAAACGCAAGAGGCACCAACCAATTTATAACAACAGTAAGAAGGCTTAAGTTGCTTTTCTCTTTAATTATTTATGAACTTGTATGCCAGTTGGTATCCTCTGTCTGCATTTTACATACATATACATTCCGCACACCCGAAAAATTGGTACTTGTCGTACGGATCTCCACAAATCCAGGGACACGAGAGTACCGACAGGCAGATGACTGCTAGGGAAACAAGTCCAGAGGATTACTGGACGTGAGGCGAGAACAGTATATAGACAAAACGGAAACAAGTCTAGAGGATTACTGGACGTGAGGCGAGAACAGTATATAGACAAAACGCAATAGGCACCAACCAATTTATACCAACATTAAGAAGGTTTAAGTTGCTTTTCTCTTTAATTATTTATGAACTTGTATGCCAATTGGTATCCTCTGTCTGCATTTTACATACATATACATTCCGCACACTAGCCCCGAAAAAATGGTACATAAAGGAAGAAAAGTCTGAAGGCATAAAATTAAAACATGATAGTTTTATTTATTGAAAGAAGGTTTAAGAGCAGTCTTTTAAATTTATTTGGATACAAGTACTAGATCCAGTAGTCTTTGAGGTGTTAGCCTCGAAATGAGTACATCAAGATTTCAGGAAAACAAGAAATTTTTTCTCTAAAAATTTCTCATCCCTCTTCGTTCTTTAAAACTGTCTTTTTATAGCCATCACGAAAGATTCTTCCTTTGATTGGGCCGGTGTCTATATCTACAGTTTTTCTTTTGCAAAAGCAAAAGTATTGATTAAAAGGATATGACAAGTTGTCGATCACATGGTGTTCTTTGCTTTAATAAAGCAGATTCCTTTTACTTTTACTCTGATTGAGTGTTGTTGATGATGTTGAATTCTTCTGATGTAGAGATTTCTCTTTATCTTCTGTTTTATCACACCATTAGCAAGCATGATATTTTCCAAGACTCTGTTTAAGAGCTTTACATAGTTTGTTGATATCTTCCTTACTTATGGTGGAACTTGTTTTGCTTGTAACTAAGATATAATCTGAAAAATGATTAATCTTAATTTTTGACTCTCCATTAAGGGTTTTAAATCCTGTCAAAATTCTTTGACAGGATAAACTTCTTCATTCTTCAATTGTCTGCTCATTCACACATTCAGTATTTCCTATGACTGGTTGGTGGAGAAGGATTTCTGGAATTGTTTTGATTTGAATATGATGATAACTTTTAACCAAAACATTATCTTCATTCCAAAAGGGAATAGTGCTATTGACCTTGAAGATCATTTGCAAATTCTGTTCTTTAATAACATACTTTCGAAAATCCTTTACGATTTTCAATGTGCCTGATTTCTTCCATTGTTTTACAGAGAATTATCATTCTAATTAATCCACCATAAAAGGTTGTTTTATCCATGGTAGGATCGGCTTCTACAAAGAAGATGAACTTTCCAAATTTCTTTTCAAAAGTTCCAAAGTAACCTTTTTCTGGTGCTGATGCTCCAACTGTCCTTGCCTTTTCAAATTGAAGAAAGTCTTCAAATTTCCTGCAACAAGAGGAATTTCTAGTTTTAGTTTTTTCCCAATAGATTTAAATATGTCAGGAATGGTTTCCAAAGTTGACTCAATTGCATCCTTGTAGGATACCATTCCAAGTCTTTGATTCTCACTGGGTGGTCTGAAAAGTGAAGCTCGGAGTCTGGGCCTAGCTCTAATGTCTTGTGTCATAACTTGGGCATAAATTAATATCATTGGACTCAAAAAGTTGTTTATATGGTATTGAGCTTTGGCCTTTAGCTTCATAAAAACTATATTCAAAGCTTTTTGGGCTTCTATGCAAGTTTTAAAGCTTTGGTGTTTGTAAGACTTTCATTTCACAAGTGGTTTTACTTGTGTCCAGTTTGAGTAAAAACCTTTGAATGGTCCATGAAAGATTACATAAAATTTTGTACCCACAACAGATGTGTTAATACCAACTAATGGTGATGTCCAAAAATTGTCTTGGGCTGTTGACCCTTCTTTTAAGCTTGGAATACCCGGTTGTTCTTTAGAACACTGAAGCTTAAAATGCACTCCCGTCTTTATTTGAGTTTCTGGCTCTTGGGCCATTGACTCTTTTCCTTTTGAGTTTTGAATACCTTTATGTTCTTGCGAGCACTGAGCTTGACAATGCTCATTTGTCTTTAATAGATAGCCAGTAGTCTTGCTAGTTTTAATATCTTCTGATTGGGGTTTTTGTTTTTCGAAGTTATCATCCTCCATTTTTTTTCAGAAGTTAATGCTGCTTTTTGTTTGAGAAGCCTAGCAAGCTTCTTTTTGTAGTTTTTGTGTTCTTGTTGAAATTTCCATTTCTTCGATCTGAATTTGTATTTCCAAATTTTCGATTTGGTCCTGGATGTCTGTCATTTTTTTCTGCAAATGACAAATTCTCTAGTTAATGAATCAGCTAAAGAATTATTTTTTCCTTTTATGATTTCAATGTTGAAATCATAGTGATTGAACTACATTTGTCATCTGACGAGTCTTCCCCGTTTGTAGTCTGGATGTACCTGATTTTTCAAAAATGAATTACAAGTACTCGAATAAGTTCTGACAAGGAATTTTTCAGAAATAATATAAAGCTTGAATTTTCTAATAGCCTTTTTCATGGCTAAAATTTCTTTTTCATTTATATGATAATTCTTTTTTGCTCCTGTGAAGGTTCCAGAGGAATAATCACACAATTTTTCTTTTTGATCAAAAGCTTTTAAGATTGCTCCCCAATGCTTTTGAGAGGCATCCGTTTCAATGATCATTTTATCACCTGCTTTTGGATGATACAATGATCGTAAATTTTTTAT
Source organism: Fraxinus nigra (assembly GCA_903798295.1). Taxonomy (NCBI): domain Eukaryota; kingdom Viridiplantae; phylum Streptophyta; class Magnoliopsida; order Lamiales; family Oleaceae; genus Fraxinus; species Fraxinus nigra. Next base: position 4,056 of record CAIGRH010029737.1, on the reverse strand, counting down.
TTTAGATTTAATCTTTTGAACATAAAGAGTATCTTCTCTTGTCCAATTCCATCTAAAATCTTTTTTGAGCTTCTTTTGAAGTGATGCTCTCATTTTGCCAAATCTTTAATAAAAGATTCTGCATAAGTGAGACATCCAACAAAGCTCATCAACTGTTTTTGATCTAAAATTTCATTTGGAAATTCTTGAATATGAACAAGGATATGAGGCTTTAATTGTTTATAGCCATAGGCTATATCCAATCCAAGATATCCAATTTTTTCTTTAAATAATTCTGCTTTCTTTTTGGAAAACACAATTCCTATTTTGCATGCTTCTTGTAAAACATTTATAACATGCGATTCATGCCCATCTTCGTTATCAGAAAATACTAAGATGTCAATATATACACAATACTTGTTATGAAATCTGAAAATATTGTCCATATGTCTCTGAAAAATACCTGGGCAACTACTTTCCATTGGTAGTGTCCCTGAGGACAACTAAAGGCTGTAAGAAATCTAGATTCTTGGTCAAGTATTACTTGCCAAAATCCAGATTTACAATCAAAAGATGAAAAAAATTTATTTCCTTTGATTAACTGTAAAAGACTTTGCATATTTGGAATCAAATATCCATCAGTCTTAGTAATTTTGTTAAACTGAGAATAGTCAACTACCATTCTAGCCTTTCCTCGTCTTTTTTCAGCTTCTTTCCTTACCATAAAAGCTGGTGAGGAAAATAGAGACTTCTGGGTTCAATGACATGTAATTCAAGCAATTCTTTGATTTGTACTTTAGGGCTTTAAGCCATAGCTTTAGCTCTGACAATAGATGTTTTGAATTTATCAAGCAATTTAATAGTTGCAGTCCTATTCCCTTTATTCTTTTTAAGGTCTAAAGGATTTTCTGAGTAACATTCTTCAAGTAATTCCAAAATCTTTTCTCTTTGAGAGTTTATCTTGAAATTATTTCCTTCTTCAGTGGTAATGAAGATATTTCTCTTTTGAGCAATATTTTCACCTTGAAGAGGTTTGAACATTTTCCTTCCCTTATCAATTTTCATTGTTTCAAGGAATTTTTCCTAGAAAATATTCATAGCAACAACTTTTCTCTGCATGGGAATCCATATTCTTTTACTACTAAAAGTAAAACTTATAGATTCAATTTCTTCTATGAAAGGATGGTATAACTGACAAAAGTTATTTCCAATCATAAAATCAATACCAGTTTCAAGCGGATAAACTGTAGGTATTTTAAAATAAAAGGTTTTCCATCGTGATTTGTGGTGACCACTAATCTCAATGTCTAATCCCTTAATCACTTTAGATGTTTTAACTTCGGATTTATCTGCAATCTTAAGATTTAAGATTCTTTTAGATGAAACCCAAAATTGTTTTGAGATAATCCATTTACCTGCTATGCATACTGATGCTCCAGTATCCACTTAAGCATGGATTGTAAACTTTCTATATCCTTCAAAGCTAAGTTTAATAGGAATATAGATAAAGTTGGGATTAGTAATATTTTTATTACTCATATCCAGATGATTCTGTATTTGAATTTTCAGATTCAGTATCAGTAATTAAGTAATACAGAGATTCCGTATCACTAGGATCTTCTACTGGGTAGAATCTTTTTTGTTGGAAAGTGTCAAGAAGTTTTATCCTCTCTTCATTTCCCAATCTTGCTGGGTATTCATTTGCGTAATGTCCAGATTCATTGCAGAGCCAACATCTGCAATTTTTCTTCTTTTGGGGGCAAAATTTCTTTTTGTTCAATTTTGTCCCGGGTATAGAGTTTTTTGTACCTCTTAAAAACATATTTTTTCTTTTTGGAAAATTTTCTTTTCTTTTTATGTTCTTTAGATGGTAAGCATCCATATTGTCCTGGAATTCTATTGAGATATTCATCACAACAAAGTCTAGGATTTTTGGCAACTGCTTGCCTACTGTCTCTTACTAAAACACTTTCTTTACATTTATCTGCAAGAAGATTTCTAGTAAGTGTTATAGCTAATCCAAGTGATATCTCAATTTGAAAATTGGTTTTTGGATCCACATGATCTTTTTGTCTAGCAATAGCATTATCAAAAAGTTCCATTACCTCATGGTTAAATGGTTCTGGTAATTTTCTGATAAATTTTTCAGTTAAATCTGTCTATTTTTCCATTGGACATGTGTAAAAGTATTTTGAAAATTCGCAAGTATAATTTTCAAAATAGCACATATCACAAATAGAAATATTTTCTAAATGATTTAATGCGTCTGTTGTCTCAATTGTTGTTCTATCACTTTTGAAAACTTCAAAAGTTTGTCTAGTAAATTGTTTGTAAAGTTGTTCAACAATTCTCTGTATGAAATTAGGGATATTAGCCTGTGAATCTCCCCAAATAGCATTTTTTATTTTGTAATCAAAAGTATTTAAAAATGATCTCGCGTTTCCCCTTGTACTAGCTAAAACATAATTCTAGGAATTAGTTTCGCTTCTAATTATTTCTTTATTGACAATCATGGCAACCATTAAATGGCTATACCAGGCATCAATAAGTTTATCTGGCTCCATAGTACAATCCAAATCAAGGATTGTGACCTGTTGGCTAGCTTTTTTAGGAATAAAATCAGAAACAAGAAAATTCTGATTCTCCAAATTAGTTAGATGTGGTATAGGATTATCATCTCCTATAATCCTTTTTCCATCATCTTTAGGATTGTTAGAAGTAGAAGTTGGATCTTCTTCTTCTCTTTTGATTTCGTTGGGGTTTGGTTCCCTTAACTCAATACCACCAGATTCTCTATTTGCAAAGAATCTTTCATGGATTATGACATCTTCTTCTAAATCACTTTCATTTTCTGAGAGTGGTTCATTCCTAGTCTTGATCTCAGAGGATTGTGATTCCTCATCATCAGACTTGATAGTCATAATGGTTTCATTGTTTTCTATGTTAATATTTTTAACAATGGATACAATTTTGTCTAATTCCGTGTCTTCAAAAGCAAGGAGAACATTTAAGAGTCCTAGGTCTTGACTAGTCTCGTAAATATTCTCAAGATTTTTCCAGAAACTTGCCATTTTAAGTTAATGTCAAATTTTCTTTTAGGAATATCGTTTTGCTTTTCGATTGTTTCTTGAGATAATTCTCCCCTTCTTTCAAAAATTCCTAATGTTGTTTTAGGAGATTTTTTATTGAAGTGGTCTTTATGGGTTTTTACTCCTGCTATACAGCAGAGTGTTTTTCCATGGCTTTCTCATTTTTCTCTTGAAAAGTATTAAGGATTTCCTTAATCTCTTCTATGTCTTCTCTCATGATTTTTATTTCTTTTATTATGTCTGCTAATGACATAATTAGTCTTCTTGAACTGGACCATAAATGGTTTCAACCATTTTGTTAACTGTGTCGCTTAGTTGTTTTAAATGTCTGCTTTAACTGGTCTTTGCTTCAGGGTTGTCTTTCCATCTAATAGGAGGGATTTTTTTACTAGAAGATAAACTTCTAGTAAGAAGAGGTTTCTGTTCTTTTACCAGTTTTCTTTGGTCATTAAAATTAATTTCCAAAGATTTTCTGGATGGTTGGACTAACCATTCAAACTCTGTTTCCTTGTGTTCAAGGTAGTCAGAGAATAAAGGATCAATCTTTATTCCTTTTGGTTCTTTAACAATTGTCATATTATATTGGTTATGAATTGCATAACTTATAAGATATGAAATTGAAAAAGGTACATTGTTTTCTTTGACTATGTCTGTCCTTCCGTACTTGTGTACAAAGGATAGAATTCCATCAAAGTTCTGGTCATGTAAACTGACTGAAAGTCTTGGGTAAACTGTAAAAATTAGTTTCCCACATGCTAAGTTCCCTTCAAGGGATCCTAGACATCCTTCAACAGGGTTCTGTATTCTCTCATCAATCAACATCATAGTGATGGGTTGATGGATTTTGACAGATAGAGTACTTCGAATTTGAATTCAAATGGCTCCTATTGTGACCCCAAAAAGGTTCTTGCAGTTATCAAGATCTACCTTTTGTTTGGCCTTATTTATGTCTTGTTTAATAAGCAAGGAAATTCCTATCTTACCATAA
>CAIGRH010029682.1:0-11600 GCA_903798295.1 Fraxinus nigra | reverse complement strand
GTTTCATTTTTTTTACATTTTCGTCCTTATTTCAACGTTTCATTGCGAAAAAACGTCATTTTCACGATTTTTCAATGTAAAATGACCAATATACTCTCATATTTAAAGAAAACAAAAAAAGGAAAATAAAAATAAAAATAAATTACAATTGTGCTCCCAAACTTTTTAAAAAGTGTAAATGAGTAATGCTTATTTTCAGAAATTTATTGTTTTAACTGGAAAGTTCTTGAGGAGATGAGTATTTAGCATGGATAAAGAAAAGAGTTGCTTGGTCTGAGCATTTAGAAATTGTAGAAGGTACTAAAAGTGAACAGTTTGACAGTGAGGACATTACAACTCTCTCATCCTCAATAAACAATTGCTTATATAGTTTTTATTAACACATAATTTAGATAGAAAAAGTTGTAGAAACACGTATTTTGGACATTTAGTTGCAAATAGAATGTGGTTATGAAAGGAGAACTTTTTTGGGTCATTGAAATGACTGTTTGCACAAGAATTTTCAATGATAGGAAGTTTGAGTAATTTCAAAACTCTCTCTCCTTTCATTAATAATTTGAACTGACAATGTTTGTCATCACTTTAAATATTGAAGGTTCACTGTGAATAATGATAGTATTGCAAAAAATTACTTTATTGTGTTTTTTAATTATAATAAATACGCTGGATTGATTTAGAAAATGGAAACAGATGGCACAAGTGCAACTCCGTGGTGTAGATAGAAGAGAACACTTTGTGAACAAGGTCAAAGAGGCATTATCAAGTAAGTCTCACGTTTCCATGCAAATTATATGCTAATTAAATCAACATCACAATTTTAATCCTTATAACCAATTTTATTTATCGTACGTTGGCTACCGTTCTCACTATTTTTTTTTTGTTGCTGCTTTTTCTATTACCTCTTTTTTACTCCATGAAGATTGGAGAATTCCACCATTTTGTTGCAATTGCTTCACCATTTTATTTTCATTGAGAATTTTTTCATGTTGTTGGTTAATTGAGCACGTGACAACTTAATGAAAGTTTGTAATGGTTATTGTTGAAAAAAACGTATGCCGTGTGTACTATCTATAGCACTATAATAACGGGTTTGATTGGAATTCCTAGATATGAGACAGGGCTTTTGGTTACTGGGGGGTGGTTGGAACAATGATCTATGGGGAGGAGAGTTGCCAATGGCCTCTTGGATTGATGATATCTCTCCTTACAATCCTGTAAGAAGTTTTGAGTTCATTGTACACGTTCTTTAATCTTGGAGTGGTATGCTATTTATTTTAAAACTTTGCTTGCAGGTTTGGCTGACAAGGATGGATGGCCACATGGGCTTGGCAAACTCCATGGCTCTAAAAATTGCTGGAATTTCTAATAGCACAGAGGATCCAGGTGGTGGAGCTGTAATGAGAAATGGCAATGGAGGTATTGTCAATGTCATCTTTCTATACCAAGTTGGTTTATTTTTCAGGAGAATTTAACCTTCTGTCAAGTAAACATTTTTAGCTACTAGAACTGTGTTTTACACCATTTTCATGTTATATAGAAGTTATCTTTTTCACTAGCCTTATCGTGACAACCGTAATAAATTGGGTGGTTGGTCCCCTTATACATGGATCCAGCTACAATATATTACACGGCAGTAGAAACAAAATTTTAATTATATTTACACAACAAGCAACTAGCATATTGGTGTCCTTTTTATCCTTTCTTCTTGTCAAATATACACAAATTTATTCCTTTAAACAGACTTGAGCAAGGCTAGCTTAAGGTTGAGCCATGATTTAGATCTATCCAATTGTCAATTCTTGCATAGACAATATATACAATGATTTAGCAGGTTGTAAATGTTGATACGCATTTAGTGTCAATTGTGGATATCAAATTGGAAAAATCATTGAATAGAACTCTTTTTATGATTGTTAAATTTGAAATATATCACAAGTTCTTTTCCTCCAATATGATCGAGGAATTTTTTTCATGAGACGTAGCCTTCTTCAAACACGAGTCCTTAGAGAAACATCTTATCTCTAGTAATATTACCAGAGGTAAAATCATGAAAGTACTTCTGATTATATTTATTCATAATATGTTCAGGTTCTTTTCAATCCTATATGCTCCCCTTTCTGATCTACGGAACTTCCATTAATCCATCTAAAAAGTTGAGAAATAAGTTTGGATTGATATCATGTTGCCTTGTCATCACATGCAGAACCCACTGGTTTGCTGATTGACTCTGCAATGAAGCTTGTCCTCTCCTGCATTCCAGAGGTCTCAATAGAGGAGAGGAGGGAAGCTCTATTGAGAGCCAGCAATCATGCCTTGATGAGAGGTGTGACAACAGTGGTTGATTTTGGGAGATATTTTCCTGGTGCATCAACAGAGCTCTCGTGGGAAGATTTGTCAGGTTTTTATAACAAGTTCTAAAGGATTCATCTTTGGATAAAAATGTGGTGCTGTCTTGACTCTTAATATTAAATAATGTTTAATTTAGGAAGTCATCATCGAACTGAAAACATCAAAAAGATGACCTTTTGTTAAGATTCTGACTGAGCGTTTAAAAAGGAACTAAATGGTGCCTATATTGCACGAGGAAATGCAATGAACAGGGTTTTGTGATTTGAAGGCAAAGCAGAAAATTTTAAGAACAGTAAACTAACATGCAACATTTTTGCATACATGTTTTTCTTCAACTTTTTAGTCTGTTTTCTTTTATATTTTCAGATGTCTACAGATGGGCTGATTCATCCGGGAACATGAAGATCAGAGTTTGCTTATTTTTTCCTATGGAGACATGGGCACGCCTATATGTACTTGAGTGATTGATTAACTTTCTTCGATAGTTAATTTCCTTTCCTTAGTATGCAAATGAGCAAATAGCTGCATGCCTGCTTATTTATCATTATTGGCACATGCATACAAGGATGTTTCTCTTGTACTTCTGTCTCTGTATTGACCCTATGCACGAATAGTCATGAACTCGAGAGGATTCTAGTACATATATTCCTATCAAACACCATTCATTTTCGGTATGGCTTTTAAACATTTTGTTAACTATTAATCCTCATTGAGATTTTTTCTTTCTTAGGAACTTATAAATGAAGCAGGTCGTAAGCTGAGTCAATGGATTTACTTAGGTGGCATGAAATCTTTTGCTGATGGATCCTTGGGATCTAGCAGTGCATTGTTATATGAGGTGAGAATAAAAGCATGTTTGGGAGTTGTTTATAATCAAAATAATAAATAGATTGAAATGAGTGGTGGATAAGTGGGTACTACTTGTGGGTCCTATGAAATGTGGTTAAAAAGCGATTTGACTGATTGTAAGTAGATTATAAACAAGAGGCAAACAAGGGCTAAGATTCTTTTCATTTATGATTATGAAAGCCTAATGTATCTAGAATTTTTTCACTTATTTTTCTGGGTGAGTTCTGCATTTAGACCTACACAAAATGGTAGTTAGATGCTTCTTGGTCTAATTATTTCTTCTTTTCCCTCCTGTTTTAACATTCTAGGGTGAGAAGATGTTAGAATTAGTTAATGGCACTAAGAATTTCCATGTTTCTGTAGCCATACATTGATGAAGTGCAGAATTATGGCCTGCAAGTGGCAGATATGGATGGTTTGTACAACATGACAGTCTCTTCGGATAAATCTGGCCTTCAGGTTCTTTGTTTCTTGCTATGCAGATCACATCCTCTACTTCTCATTCCTCGTGGTTTTGCATTCTTTTATTGATGTCATTTTTAATTTCTTCCAGATTGCGGTTCATGCCATAGGTGACAGGGCCAATGACTTAATCTTGGACATGTTCAAATTAGTGGCATCTAAGAATGGAATAAGGGACCGAAGATTTAGGGTAAATTCGACAGCCATGAGTCTAATAGGTTCATCAATCGTGTATTCCGGCACTTTTTTTCTTTTCCAATAAAATTTTCAGAAGTGTTGCTTATAATGACTGCTATGAGATTTTGTAGATTGAACATGCTCAGCATTTGGCTCCTGGGACAGTGGCCCGATTTGGTGAACAAGAAGTTATTGCTTCAGTTCAGGTATATTTGTTCTTATACAGTTATCCTGGATTGCCTTTGAACATTTGAGGCAAATTGATATATGCTGATATGTTATAAAAGGTTGTCTCGTTGTACGCATCTTTTCCTCTATTACTAACATTTTCATTCAACTTTGTAACAGATCAGTTTTGTACAACTTTAAAGTCATGCCTTAAAGAATAATCTGAGTTATCATAAGATTATCAAGCTCCACAAAATGAGAAAGCTTGGCAATTGTTGATTATGTGAATAAATCATCTAATTTAGTTGAAGAAGAGAAAATTGTATGAGTGGACTCTAAATGTAATTCACCAAACACGTCCATCAGTTTCTCTGTTGTTACGAAGAAAATGGATCCTTAATCACCCTTTAGTGGGAAAACCAATGGGTTCCCATACTTAGATTCTCCATATTCAGGCATGACTGATATTAGAAAGTTGGCACCACTGAAAGGAACATGCAAGCTTCATCTTTTTCTTATTACGTTTGTACATAGCTAGAAGGGATTAAAGCCAAAAAGAAACATGGTAAGAAAGGCATGAACCATTGAAAAGAAACATAGGATACTTTCCCTTTTAGGTTTCTTCTTGTATGATTTTAGTATGGCTTGAAGTCAAATAAATGTAATTCTTTTAAATGTGATTGCAGCCTGTTTGCCAAATGCTTTATATCCATGGCTTCTATTGGTCACTTATTTTTATGAGGAGCTTCTTTTTAATTGCACCTTTTAATTCTACTTGATAACAGCCTGATCATTTATTGTATGATGCTGATTCTGCCATAAAAAAACTTGGGATGGAGAGGGCACAGAGAGGATCGTATTTATTCAAGTCACTGCTTTCTGGCAATGTGCAGTTGGCTTTTGGTTCTGATTGGCCAGTAAGGACATGACATCTCTATTGATATTTGGGCTTCAATATATTCTGTAATCAACAATGATATTCATTTGTTACTATTTATCTCATGTATGGCTGAGCATTATCTGGGTTCAGGTAGTAGAAATTAATCCCTTGGGTAGCATAAGAACGGCAATGAAAAGAGTACCTCCTGGTTGGGAGAAGGCTTGGATTTCATCAGAATGCGTTAGTCTGAACGATGCACTAAATGCGTAAGCACTGCATCTATTTCTGTTTATTTATTTATGTTGGCGGTCCTGTCTTATTTGCTCATGAATCTTGAAATAATCTAAATGATATACTTTAACTTAGTGGTTTTCATGGTGTAGTGTAGGTGACTGAGCTTACAGAATAAATACACGGTGTAAATGGAAAGTAGAGTTTGCTCAGGTATAGGACCAATTTACTGATCAACTGCGAACAAATATCAATATGATGATCTTTATCATTCTAATAAGCTGCTGTAAATTTAGTAATTGGGACAATTAAGCAAAAATTACCAATATTACAAATAATATGTACTGATATAACTTATATAGTAATTAGTAAAAATGTTCAGGTGCAAAAGGTAACATCTTTATTTCCCTCCAAGTGGCTAAGAAAACAAAAAAAGGCAGCCTTGTAACACATTGTTCCAAAATTGATTAGTACAAGGAACTTGTATAATTCCATCCCTTAATAAATGAAAAAGAATGTATAAAATTATTGAATTACATGTGCCAAATAATGTAAGAAATGAATGGGAAAATCCAATCTAAATACTTGACCCAAGGAGCCCTGCGTAAAAGCAGAATTATCTTTTGCGAATGGGACGAAGCTAGGAGGAAAGAAGAATGAGAAGCTCTCATGTTCTATTGTGAACTGTAGTGTTGACATCATTTAATGCTTTCAGCTGTTAGACTAACTGCAGTGCTTGTCCATCAGTTCTCATGTACTGTCATCGTCTCATTGGCAGGTATACCATCTCAGCTGCACGTGCATGCTTCCTCGATGAGGATGTTGGATCTCTATCGGTTGGTAAAATGGCTGATTTTGTAATTTTATCCGTGGATTCTTGGGATAACTTTGCCGTGGAAGGATCTGCTTCTATTGAGGCAACATATGTTGGGGGATTGCAAGCATACTCCAGCAAGCTTAAGGAAGATATGTAAAAATGTGAAAAAGAACACTGCTGAGGAGCATTACATGTTATGTTGTATAATAACTGGAAGTTGACTTTTCACTCTTACCTATTTATAGCGACGTAGTAGGAAATATGTAAATTTGATCTGTCAAAAAGGATTTGAACATTGTAAGTTAAGAATATGATGCTCTATCTACTCTTGTATTAGTATCAATCTATTTTTGACAGTCAGATCCTCAACCTTTTAAAGCAACTTCATTGTTAATCTATAAATTTCGTCATATTGCCGCGTGATTGTGGCATGTCGAAGTCGAACTTTTTGAAAGATTAATAAAAAAATAAATACTGGGTATGACGAAAAAATTTAAAAACATAAAAGGTAAGGACAAGAGAGAAGTTACCCCTCTCCTTATTTTTTTCACATTTAAGTTCCATTTTTATTCACTTAAGTATTTATCTATTTTACTCTTTGAAATAAATTTAGTTGCCTGCTTTTTTGGTTCTCCTCTACGAAAGATCAATTTGCTACAAATTTTGACACAAGCCTCCCTCTATTGAAAGCAACACAAATCAATGTACAAGTCTTTACGAGTTTTAAGAGAGATTCATTTTGGCCCTGCTTGAGAGTTTTTTCTTTACGAAAGTGTCTACGTACACATTATTATATATGAGCATATGCGTGATTTTATTCGTTCGGAAAACCGATTAAACTGATTTTAATAAAATTATCCAAAATCAGACAGTCATAAACTCCCAAATGGTCTGCCTCTGAGATCACAGAGTTGCTCAGTTTCTATCTCCATTGTTAAATTTGATCATTTCTAGTTTTGAATTTACTTGGATCTCAATTTTCATTTGTTAGATAAAGAAGGGACCTGTTCCATATTCTGTTGAATCGAATCTCTGAATTTCAGAGTAACCAACACATTGATGATGTAATTCTTGAATACACCAAATACTTTCGGTGTAGTTGACGGAATTTCGAAATTTCTTTAGCAGACAAGAAGTTTTTCCTCTTAGATACAATTCAGTAGGAACATGAATTCAAAGTGTTTAAGCATCTAAGAGATATTCAAGACAAGACTCCAGGCCATTTGAAAATACCAACATAACAATTATACTTTACAGTATACACCTTCGAGGTTATAACAATGGATTCCTTTACAATCTCAAACCCGAAAAGGCAAAAGAGGCGAACTCCAAACCAGGTGAGGATTTCGAAAACTAGTTTTAACTTCAATAACAAGCTCGACCCAGATCGCAAAGTCCCAACTCTCGTGCCCGGTGCCACCTAAACAAATTGCAATATGATATCAGAACGAATGTACGCGTGAAAAGAATCAGAGCATTAATCACAGGATACGTTCTGTAAATAAGACTTGAAAATGTTGGTTCAAAAGCTACAGCATCCCACATCGAAAAGAAACCATATATAAAACCACTTTATTAACATGCAAGAAGTATTAATGAAACGCCGGGCTTGGTAACGTGAGCCTGTGATCCAAGTGGAGGCCCAAGGGTGTTTGAACATTGTTCAAGCTTATCTGACTGGATCATGGTTAGCAATCTGCTGGCCTGCCCATTCCAAGCAAAGAATTGGGCCATGTGGCTCAAGCGAAAGCATGAGCTGCGTGACTCTTAGAGTGGAGGGGACTGCGTCAGGCTGGTTTCACAGAGCAGCGAGTACCTCCCATTCTTTGCAGTGGAAGGATAACGGGCTAGTGCTTCCTGGTCCATCGAAATTGGATGAGCTTGTCCTAATTGGACATTCACCTTTTTTTCTTAATTTAGACCTTGACGCAAGCACTAAGATTAACATAATTTATATCAAAGTTAGTTTTGGAGAATCTGTTATGCATTATTGAAAAAAACTAATTTAGGTGATTAAAAATCAGTTGAAGCGCAGTTAAAATATGGTTTTTGGGATGGAATTTGTGGCGTCAGCTTATAGGTTTTATCGATTTTCTAATTTCTTCTCTAGTCGAGTGTGAGAGATNTCCTGGTCCATCGAAGTTGGATGAGCTTGTCCTAATTAGACATTCACCTTTTTTTCTCAATTTAGACCTTGACGCAAGCACTAAGATTAACATAATTTATATCAAAGTTAGTTAGGTGATTAAAAATCAGTTGAAGCGCAGTTAAAATATGGTTTTTGGGATGGAATTTGTGGCGTCAGCTTATAGGTTTTATCGATTTTCTAATTTCTTCTCTAGTCGAGTGTGAGAGATTGGCTTTTGATTTACTAGAAGTAAAAGAGGAATTAGTAGCAGGTTATCAAATAGAGGAAAATCCTTTTAATTGCAGCTTTCTCTAGAGTTTCGGGAAAAACAAACAAAATTCTCTTATACATTAGGTGAAAAAACTAATTTAGGCGAGTAAAAATTAATGTGCGACCTTAGTAATCAATGCTACGTATCAAGTTAACAGTGCTCGTACGATTTGTGCGAGCTCTATTAGTGAAATATAGAAGAGGATAAAGTGACTACTTAGGGAAAATCATTTGTGGTTAAGGTGGAACAAGTCACGACTGTATAATGCAAGTCATTTTCATTTCTAAAAGCTTTGGGGTTGGCCAAGAGGCTCAAACCCATTTTCTAAAAAAATTGATTAATAAACACATCTAATTTTAACTAACTAACTCTTACAACTACTTATTCCAGCTCATCACTTCTAACTGATTTTAACCACCAGCAACTTTAGCTTCTGTTTCAGCTCCAGCTATTTGTTTTGCTTCAGCTGGTTGTAACATCCCCCTTCAAGATGGACTTATGCAAATCCATGATTCCCATCTTGTTGAGTAAGAAATAAAATCGATCTGCCCCTAAAGCTTTAGTATGAATATCCGTCAGTTGATGTTTAGAAGAAACATAAACCGTTTTAATCAATCCTTTTTTGCAGTTTCTCCCTCACGATGTGGCAATCTATGTCTATATGTTTCATCCTCTCATGAAAAACTGGATTGGAGGCTATGTGCAAGGCTGCTTTATCATCACAATACATCAATGCAGGCTTCAAATGATCTACCCCAAGGTCCTTAAGTATTCCTAACAGCCAAATCACTTCACAACAGGTTGTGGCCATTGCTCTGTATTCAGCTTATGATTTTGATACTGTTGTTTGTTTTTTAGATTTCCACGAAATCAACGCTTCACCAAGAAAAAACACAGTATCCTGTCACAGACCTCCTACTATCTATGCATCATTCATCTGCGTCTGGCCGTCTGCTATTGAATTTTCTGTCGCCTATCGGAGTTTGGATGTTGGGTGTTGCCGTGTTGGGTGTTGGCCGTCTGCTATTGAATTTTGAAACCAACTAACCAAGTAATGCTATTTAATAAATTTTGAAACCAAGCAAGTATAAACCTTTTGTTTCCTACTTTCCTTGATTGTGGCATGTGCTTAGCAATGGAATTATGGAAAGACATGTTTGGTATATTCTCCTATAGAAGTCTGAAATTGAGGAAATTAATTGAAAAATTTAGCCTTATTTCTATGAGTAATGCTATTTATGATAGAATATTGGTGGTTTTTTTTTTTACTTTTACTAATACTGCCCGCATCGGTAAAATTTCCTCGGTCCGCCCCTGTGCACATGAGAGATTGGCTGCACCTCCAAATTTGTTGATGATAGCGTTGTGTGAAAAAAGAAAGAGACAAAAAGGGTGGGATTGTTCACATCTATAGTCTATTCTTTGGACATTTGATTATATGACCTTCGCTTTTGGGATATGCATCTTCACTTTAGAAAGTGTTCAAGATGTTTAAAAAAATCAAGTTTTGTTATCTGTAATTGATGTAAGGATTTTTGAGGTTTTTCTTTATTTTGGGTTTCTGGGTTTTTGGCCAAATCTGTCGAAGCATGAATAGATTCACTTTTTTTATTATGACTAGTGAATTGCCAATTGGATCGATATATGTAACATGACCCTTCTCCTCAGGGAAATACTTCCTTAAGATTTTTTCATGTTCTGTAGGTTTGATATAGAAGAAGGGAAAGCAGCAGGATATCCGTCACGAGCCAAATTTGGCAACGGATTTATGAATATATGATCGGGTTCTTCGAACAATATGTATCTGTCAAAGTAAGCCAAATAATAAAAAAAAGTTTTGATATTTACAGAACTTTAAATGTCACTCATATCAAATGATAGGAAGCTCGCTCTTCTTTTAGAAAGTTGTTTGGTCAAAGAAATGTATTTCCATTCGATTATTTTTCAAGAAAAGTTTATTGTGCTGTAATTTTATTGCATGCCTTCCTAAAATAAGTCCAGAAAATCATATACCCTAGCAAAACCCTCCACCACCACCACTCTCGGCCGCTCACCAATGTTAATAAAAGAAAGCAGGAATTCTCTTCAAAGGTTCCTCTTCTCCTCCTCACAAAATCGCATATTTCCCTTCCTTCACAACCTTTCGTCAGCCTACTCATACATCCAAATCCAATCCTATGTAGATGTGTACATGAAATGGAAAAAAGACTCATATTATGACTCCATTGATTCCGTACACAAATCCCTTCAACTCAAACCCATCATCTCTCTCAAGAATTTCTTCATTTCATATTCATCGTCACCGCATGACAATTATTCAATTCCAATTTCTGCCCTTTCCAAGAAAGGGTCAGATTTCGACATACATATTAAGGTTGCAAGGTTCTTGAGGAATTACCCATCTTTTTTTGAGGAGTTTGAGGGTCCAAAGTACAATTTGCCTTGGTTTAGGCTGACCCACAAAGCCATTGAGCTTGATGAGGAGGAAAAAATGCTATATGCAAAATTTAAAGCTGATATTTTGGAGAGATTGAACAAGTTTATATTGATGTCTAGCAGCAAAAAGCTGCTGCCTTTGAAGGTAATTCACACCTTGCAATGGTATTTAGGCTTACCTGAGGAATTTTCAAGGGACCCTTTGGAATTTCTTGGTAATTATGAGAGTTTTAAGATTATAGAAATGGAAGATGGATTGAAAGGATTGGCTGTTACTGAGAGTCATTCTGATGATAACAATGGGAAGATTTTGTCTATGCTGCAAAAGAATGCAATGAGGAGATCTTTATATAATGGAGGAGCTAACGAATCGATTGCATTCCCTCTATTTCCTTCTAAGGGATTGAGGTTAAAGCAGAAGATAAAAGATTGGTTGGATGAATTTCAGGGGCTTCCATATGTTTCTCCATATGACGATTTCTCAGGTTTACGGCCAGATAGCGATTTATCTGAGAAACGAGTGGTGGCATTGCTTCACGAGTTATTGAGTCTATTCGTGGAGCATTCTGTCGAGAGGAAGAAGCTTTTGTGCCTGAGGAAGTATTTAGGTTTGCCACAGAAAGTTCACAAAGCTTTCGAGAGACATCCTCACATATTTTATCTATCACTAAAGAATAAGACTTGCACTGCTATACTTAAAGAGGCTTATCAAGATAAATCGACTATAGAGCCACATCCGCTGGCAAATGTGAGAAAGAAGTATATTGCCCTGATGAATGAATCAGACTTCATTCTGAAAAATCGAAGGGTGAATAATAGTCGGCCTTTTGAT
>CAIGRH010029681.1:0-14199 GCA_903798295.1 Fraxinus nigra | reverse complement strand
GGCTCGTATATTCATATGGGAAATCTCAGTTTCAAATACCTTCCTACCAATTTTAATGTGAAATATTTTTAATTCTACAATTTTTGCCAAAATTAATACAATAGGGAGGGGTTCAAACATTTGATCTCTCCTTAGGATTATTGAAAGCTTGACCGTTATAGCACTTGTTGAATTTTGACACTAAATTTACCAGAATAATATATGTTATATTTTAGCGGTTTTAATGCAATTGTAAAAATTCGAACCCCTTGCTCTTCCTTTGAATTGTACAAAACTTGACCACAATATCATTTGATGAATATTGCTAATTTGTACAACGGAATATATATGTTCATTATGAACAAAATAATTGTGATATTTAAATTTTAGATCTGGTTTTTTTAAAAATATATTTCTCTTCTTTTTAACAACACATTTTTTCAATAAAATAATATTATACGTAAATTCAAAACTTTTCTTATTTTTAACCACACATTCTCCATCAAATCACTATTCTAAAATGTATTTTTTTTTTGCAAAAAATGGACATCAAACAAGGCTCTTAATATTTTATTGCTGTCAACAGTCAATTGCCTCCTATAATGACTCAAAATTCTGGATCCGCTACTCGTCACAATCTTATTCTCTTTTCAAAAAATTTGTGCAATTAGTCCCTAACCTTACTGCTTATGAAAAATTTGTCCCAATCTTTAGAATGGGAGTTTTTAGCACTCTCGAACCTTAAGTTCCATTTACATTTCATTTATTTTACATAATTCTATTAACTTTTAGCATTAAATTTTCCATACATGAGATAGTACACTATCTAAATTTTTGACGAATAAAGTTGGCAAAACACTATGTTTGACACCTAACATAATCTTTTGAATCTAAACATTCATTTTCAATTCCACTCTAATAAAGACCCTTTCCTTCCATTACACACAGATTGAATGTACGGCCATTTACAAACAAACAAAGTTTTACAAAACTTTGTAGAATAGATCCTTGTAATGGTGGTTAGTTTTTTTAATTTAATTTTAATTAACTCTTAAGAGAATTTGTGTTTTTCTTCACTTATTATTGGGAATGATTTATTTTATTTTATTTTCATATTTACGTAAATGGTAACTGTGATTTTCATTTATTTTCTCACATTTTTGCGAAATACAAAATTTGCTTATTCCGCAATAAATAATACCTCTTTACTTTGGTGAATATAAGAAAAAGAGAAATGTATAGTTTAGATTAAATTCCGAAGAGTCATATTTTAATATTCTTGCGTTATATTATACTTCATTTCAAAATCTATAATTTCGGTAAAATCACGTCCCTACTCAAACCAAATTCCTAATTCCACCCTTACGTATTGCGATCTATAATGAGTTATCTAAACTTATGGCTTAAGAGTGAACAAGTACTCAAGTTATAAACGTAACCACTTATTTCTACGTTTATGCACTGGCAATCTAGATAGACTTAAATCGAATACAATGTAACCTTTATGTATGCTCAAATTATCAATTTAAACATTATTATAGAAAATTAATGTATATAATTAATGAATCAAATTCAAAATTTTATTTACTACTTTTTCTAAGGGCACGCCTGGATTTGATTTATAATGCAAATTTTCATAACCTTACACAGTTCAACTTTGACAGATGAAATTCAATCACGTACACTGATTTGATTAGCAAACTTTAAAAACCAATCTAAAATTTAACTAAAGATTTCAGATACTAATGAAATTCAAACAGTACAAAGTGGGTTGCTGGTTTCAATAAACTTCTAGTCAGTCCGAAGTGGTTAGTACATTATAAATTTATATTTAGAGCAAAAAAGGAGTTGGTGTAACTATTAACTAATTAAAGTGCCTCTTGAAGAGCTCTTTCTTTGCTATGTTTGCCTTGGGACCATATCTTCGATCATTCAAATTCCCTACATAGCTTTTACATGATTTCAACTTTTTGCCATAAGAAATCCCTTTCTTTGCAAGGTCTTCAAGATTCATCACACTTGCCAAAGATGCAAAACTCTGTGACTTACCCTGGTAATGCTTCGATAGACCTCTCCTGCACACGGGCACAACATATATAAATATATATACCTATAAGTGCGAGCGCACACAAATATATTGTTAATAGGGTTGTGCTACATGTACATAATTAAGCCCATTTCTAGGGTCAATTGATCATTTTCATGGAGAAAAAGGGAAGATAGTTGATATCTAAGTATTAACTAGAGTTGCTTTGTATGCGGCGAACAGTCTATGAAAATGAAATTACCATTTTATATTATTGACTTTCTTGTTACTTTGAACTAGAGCATCAAAAAGCTTACATGGGGAGAAATGGAGGCATCTTTTGACAGTTATCTACTTTGTCTACGTTATAAAAAGAAGCAAGTAGGAAGTTTATCTTGAATATAGTATGTAGCTAGCTTACTTGATAGGAAGATAGGTCATGAGGTCAGATAATTCATAGAGAGGACCGTGTGAAGGCGATGAAGATGGTGATGACGATGCATCTTCAGCCCAGTCTGATGAATCGGATTCCATGGATTCGGATTCAGAACTTTCACTTCCACCTTTCAAGATCGCACATTTGATGTGTGGCGATCCATTATTATCATTTTCCTTGAAGCCAACATCTTCATAAATTTGCTTAGATTCACCCATTAATAGCAAAGCTCAAACAATAACAACAACAAACTAAATCTTATTTTCAGTAACAATCAACAATGGCAATACTCAACCGAGCAGAGAAACACGGAAAAGGGCAGTGGAGAAAGTTATTTTTTTTATCATAAGATGAGAAGACTTTGTACTTAGCCAGGCATCCCTAGAGGAAGTATATATATATACGTGTATACTGATTTGCCAGTTTAATTAAATATATATTTTTCTGGTGAATATTATAAGGCTGTTAATGGAGGATTGGACGGTTGTGATAAGTTTTTCTACTGTTTTCCACATGGTTGTTTATCCTTGGAATTGTCATTGTCAATTTCATGTGGTTTGAAATTCTTAGCCATGTCATTCTACTAGGAAAGAGGATAAGGTTAGATTTTGAAGACATCCATATCTGAGTCACCACAACTTGCACTTTGGGGAAACTAAGGTCACAATCTTAGGCATCTTTGTCCCCACAAAGTAACGACACAAATAACTTTTGTTTGAACATCTCTAGGCATATACAGTGTAAAGATTATGCCAAAAGTCCATGTTTTCTGGCTTACTATGAATACTAATAAGTAAAGGTGTAAAATTATTTGGACACCACGGACCATATCCGGTCCTCTTGAAATTGTTACTTGTACGTTCAAAACCAGCGCAAGAATTGAAATGTGCCAGCCAACCTATTTTGAAAAATCTACTCATCATTCTTAAGAAGCAAATTTTAGGGTTTGCAACTTGATGGAACAAATTTGGACATGATAACTTATAAATTTGTTCTTTCATCAAGTCATGTCCGATTCAATATATTAGCCCATGTTTGGCCCCCAATTTTTGAACATTAATTTTTATTCAAATCTATTTTTAGAGGGTGTTTGGTAGAGATTAAAATCGGATTAAAATTGAAAAACTAGCAGTTTATGAAATCCACAATTATGATCAACTTTTCAATTATATATTTCATCAAATTTTATCAAAATATACTAAAATGTGATTTATTTATTTTTAGCTAAGCAAACAGGGCTTAATGTGCTTGAAAGATTTGGAGTTCCTTGCATCTTTGTGTTGGGGAGTATCTTTGTTAAGATTATCTCTTGGCTCGTTAATCAATGCCTAGTCCTTAAGTTTATCACTAATCTACATGCTTAAATTAACTGATAACACTAAGAAACTCAAACATCAATGAAAAGAATTGCTCAAAAATCAATAAGAACAATTAAGGGCGTGTTCGGTAGAAATTAAAATTGAAAATATAACCGTTATTGGGTCTTACTCGTCAAATAAAAGTCAACAATAACGGCTAATTTTTCAATATTAATCTCTACCAAACACACTCTAAAACTTCAATTTTTTTCGCATGATATGTTGAATGGATAACTAAGATAAGGATAAGGATAAGGCAAGGATAACTTCCAATTCACATGAAATTTAGGAAGTTTTGGAGCTGCAGTGATCTATGGCAAGGATAAGGCCTGGGACGATCAAGTACGTATTTTCCATTGATACACTTATTGTGTTATTTAAATTTTTGTTTATTGTATAGTTAAACCTTGTCGAGTACGGCTGCTGACTGACCGTTTTGATCTATTTTTGACAGTGGATCTTCTGGGCGGGACCTTTCATTGGGGCAGCCATTGCTGCATTCTACCATCAGTACATTCTTAGAGCAGGTGCAGTTAAAGCTCTAGGATCATTCAGGAGTAGTGCTTCTGCTTATTAAAATCGCTTGTGGGAGAATCCAACTGGGGAAATCAACCCATGGAGTANTCAAGTACGTATTTTCCATTGATACACTTATTGTGTTATTTAAATTTTTGTTTATTGTATAGTTAAACCTTGTCGAGTACGGCTGCTGACTGACCGTTTTGATCTATTTTTGACAGTGGATCTTCTGGGCGGGACCTTTCATTGGGGCAGCCATTGCTGCATTCTACCATCAGTACATTCTTAGAGCAGGTGCAGTTAAAGCTCTAGGATCATTCAGGAGTAGTGCTTCTGCTTATTAAAATCGCTTGTGGGAGAATCCAACTGGGGAAATCAACCCATGGAGTAAATATTGTGTGGTCTTGGAAATTGGCACTTCTTTTTTTAAGCTTATCTTCTGTTTGTCAAGTCTTTTTAACTTATAAGCATCAAATTAATAATTTACTTTCAAGTCTGCAGCTTCAAATGGTATTACTATTTATGCAATGTACTGTTCAAGGCACCAATCCAATGGATATATTAGTTTTGTGACTTAGTTTAAATTCATACTTCTTCTTAATATATTTACTAAGCACGTTTGAAGTTTGTAGAGAATGCTTTTCCTACCTAATAATGTAGAATGGATAACTAAGATAAGGATCGTACAGGCATAATTAAAAATAAACACTATACCTTAACAGATATTAATATCATAGCTATAAATGGGTTTATAGACTGTTTTGCTAAAAACAACATCTAAAACAAAGGTTAATTAAAAGAATAGCATTTAGTATAGCGCCAACAAATCAAGAAGTTGTAGAATAAGATAGATTAAAATGTAATATAGGTAAAATATTAAATATTAAACTCATAAAATTTCAATATAATTGCTTCTCGTTTATGCATAATCATCCATGCTTTTGTTCTTGTCAGTTTTAATTAAATTCCATTAAAAATTACATTAAGATCATGAGAAGATAAAACCAGTGTGTCCAAGAATCATCCAATATATATATATATATATATATATATATATAAAGTGGGATTATTATTCTTCATCTTTCGGTTTACTGTTTGTGTGTTTACTGGTTCACAAATCTTCTGTTTACTGTTTGTGTTTACTCATCTTCTGCCTTCACTGCTTTGCATCATTTTACAATTCCATTTAATATCATATATAGCTATTCATTGTCGTTCTTAAGTTCAAGTTTTAGCTTCATCAATAACAAAAAATAGGCTTCTTCAATAACAAAAAAATCTAGCTTCTGTTTGATGGGTTTTATTTAAATTTTTTCTTTCAACGTACACATTTTTTATCACACATTCACAAAATAAAATATTGTGAACGTAAACCCAAAAAATTTCCTAGTTTTTAACTACGTGTTCTCCAAAAATTCACTATTCAAAATATTATTTTTGCCAAATAATGACCATCAAACGGGGCTTAGTTTAACTTGCTTGACAATTTTCAATAATATAGCTGTTCTTTGTCATTCTTAAGTTCAAGTTGTTTTCAATTTGTCTTGCTCGACAGTGACTATGATCTTATGATTATGCCTTTTGTGTGGAGATGAGGGTGCTACACCAATCGAAGGCGCAACACCAATCAAATTTTTCTGTGGGTAATTAATCAGCCAGCATAGTTTAGAAGTACATAGCCGGCATGCGTAAAAAGCACCTTCTCCCCCAACGTTCACATTGCGTCTATCTTCCAAGCTTTTTCTACGTCTCTAAAATCTTTCAGTATTCTCTTCTCTCTCAATCTTAGGAGCTCAAAAAAAAATCTTGATTTAATCTCTCGAGATTAGAATTTGCATCATTTTTGTGGATTGAGTATGACAAGGTAATGAACAATGCAAAGAGTACAAAGATTTTAGAACGATAAGCTTATATTTTTCTTCTCTGCCATACTTACAAAAGATAAGGTTACACGTCAATTTATAAGAAACGGACTATTGACTTAGTTCTCTTCCATAGAGCTTTTTGTTTTGGTCCTTCTATTTCAACTTCCAAACAGTTTCCAAAAAGTATTGATCTCTGATTAATGTATTTCTAGAACTTAAATCTCAGTGTGAGGGAATTGATCGTCTTTGGATTCAGCTACATACGTAGTATTTGATTAAAATAATTAAAAACGATGAGATTTGATCAACATCAACGTTTAAACAACTATTTGGTTCTAAAAGATACTAGAATCTTCAGAGACGAGTTCAAACAGCGATCACGAATTTATCAAATATTTTACGAGCCACGTGATGGCATGAGCATTTGAAATTTAGTTTATGCTTGTGATTCTGACTCTTTGTAAGTTAGTATTTAGGAATTTTAGCCGTGTCCGCTTTTCAAGTTGTACTTTATTCCCTTTTGTTCTTACTAAAGCATACTACACCGAGTGGTTTAATTTTTTAAAAAAAAAAAACATTTGATTTTTAATCATTTTCACAAGATAAACAATATATGAATGTTTTACTTTGAAAATATAAAATTCTTCTATTTATGAAAACAAATTATTCCTTTTCGAAAGAAAAACCAAAAACGGTGGCTAAGTACGAAGTAGGCGCAAAACGCATCGCCTCACACTTTTCCGTACTTTTTTTCTTTTGTGCCTAATCATGACTAGGTGTGCATTTTTTTTTATGTTTTTTATGCTTTTTTATTAATTATTAGGGTGTGTTTGAGCCACATTATTTTGGAAAAATGTATTAGAATGAAGAAGAAAATGTGGTTGAAAAAGAAGGAAAAGTATTAAAATAAGTTATTGATGAAGAAGAAAATGTGGTTTAAAAAAAATATTAAAATAAGAAAACATTTTTTTACACCTCGGCCAAAGCTTGGCCTCCATCTTCGCCACGATTTACACTTTTTAGAATACTTCTCGCGTCAACATGTTATACGACGAATCATATTTAATCAAGTCTTTGAAAATTCTTTTTCACAAAAACTAGAAAAGTGCAAAATGTCCGCAATCTTATTGTAGAAAATGTAAGTAGGCACGTGAAACAATTGTCCATGTATTATTTATAAATGCACTCTCAAAATGTCCTAATTAATACCACAAAAACATCAAAGGGTGGATAAGTATACATTATATGATTAGAACTTCGTCAAAAGAGAATGGAACGTGTGGACGAAGAAAGCAGCGTTAAGGCACCTTTAAATGTCTGAGAGAGACTCTTCTTTAATGACTGATGGCCTCTAACCATTTTAAACCACAAAGCCTTCCAACCTACATGTGGCTAGCTGTACAGCGTGGAGAAGTAGTAGTTTGTCGAAACACGAAGTTCATTTTAAATTGTCAAGTTGCAAATGATTATTTACTATGATTGTAACTGGCAGAACATAAAAAGGATTGATAGCTAAGGGAAAATAGTTATTTACTATTAGCTGTGGTATGAACTATGAATAGTTAATAAAACTTCACTAAAACAAGTTGCATTAGCCACGATTTTTGTGGCTGATGTCCAAATTTAGTGACAAAAATTATGATATTCCTTTACTATACACTCAGCAGAGTTTAACCCGATAATTTAAAGCCTCTCCTCTGTGTGGTGCATTCAAGGGAAAAGACGGGTACACTCAAAAGTGAGTTCAGTTAGTGGAGGCGCACTGTTGTTGTTAGTCAACTGATTCGGTCGGCAAAGAGAGAAGAACAAAGAAAGAACATCCAAATATGTTGCCTAAGTCTGAATCATTTTTTAAAAGGATTATGAAACCAACCAAATATCAGAATCACTATGAAATCACTTTGTTGAGAATCAGGCCAAATAATTAAAGATGAGAAAATATGGACAGTATAAAAATAATGAATCACAAAGAAAACAAATATTTTGTAGAAGAATGGAAGAATTTATTATTTTAAGAAACTAAAATTATATTTACAAGATTTGAAACTCTCAATCTAAATATAAATAATTCTCGCAAATTTATAATGTATACAACAATGATCTAATTGTTATGTCGAGTCTATAAAGAGCCTAGACCTTATCGAGTATTTATATGAGCCAAATTTTAGAGTTATGGATGAAGTAGAGTCCTTAATCCCAAAGTCCTTATTCATTCCAAAGTTTTTTTTCCAATCAAACTCTTAATTTATAATGAAATTTGGTTTCTTATCAAATCGGACTTCAAAACCAAAATTATTTAGGCTTCCTCCATGAATCAAACTTCCAATTCACATGAAATTTGAGTTACAAAACATAATAAACTCCACATTGACACAAATTCCACAGCAATGAATTAAGTCTTCACTCTTCAAGTCATTCTCCAACTCTTCCACCATGTCCCAACAAGACACCCTATGCCCCCCGTCCGACACGTCATGCCCCTTTCGCGCATANAAACTCCAAAAAACATGGTGTTTGATTCCTAATCAAATCGTACTAAGATTAAACAAGTTTTCTTCATGTAACTAACTTCTAAATCACATAGTATTTTTGTTACAAAATCTAACAAACTCCACATTGACACAAATTCTATAAGAAGGAATTAAATCTACAGTTTTCAAGTCATTCTCCAACTCTTCCACCAGATCCCCTTCGGATTCTCCATGCCCATGCTGGGCACACCATGCCCTTTTCTGGCATACTCAATAACCGTGAACTAAATGCAAGCCCTACTTACTGGCAGAATTATTTCGTGCACCATTCTTGCTTGAATCGTGTCGTTCACTTCCAACTCCAACCGACTCAATTAACCTGCTCGAATTACCACGAGCAATTCCAACTCCGCCTGAGTTGCTAAACCTGCTCGAATCACTACGAGCAAGATCAACAAGCTCACAACCAACTTCACCAGGAGATTCCCCAATATCGTTGTTCGAATCACCATGAACAATTCGATCACAACAAATTCTACCCGAGTTATTGTTTATTAAACCATGAGCTACAGCTACATTCAAAGTGGTCGTCGAACCTTCCAAGATATATAACTGATCTTTACATTGCTTCTCCTCCAACATCTAAACAAAAAAATTGCCATAACAAAAAATCTCGTTGCAATCCAAAAGCGAAATCTCAAAACTCATAGTTGTCATCCCCGAAACAATTGATCTTGTTCAAATCTCGCTTTAATAACCAATTTGGACCTCCCAAGAACCACCAAAAAACCTTCAACTCTAATATCACTTGTTATAAAACCAACCAAGATACCAAAATAGCTTTGATACCACTTTGTTGAGAATTCGTCCAAATAATTAAAGACAAGAAAATATGGACAATATGAAAATAATGGATCAAAAAAAAAAACAAGATTTTTGTAGAAGAGAATGGGGATTTATTATACCAAGAAATTAAAATTACTTTTACAAGATTTAATACTCTCAATTTATGATGAAATTTGATCTCTTATCAAATCAGACTTCTAAATCAAAATTGTCTAGGCTTCCTCCATGAATCAAACTTCCAAATTACATGGAATTTGAGTCATAAAACAAAACAAAAAGATCTTTGCTCGATATGGAAGCTGGATTACGCCTCTGAAATATATAAAAAGAGCCAACCAGAAAATCAATACTAATTATTTTGTCATGGACAAGTGACGGGACTATTTCCAAGGTTTTAATTAATTAAGGCAAGTTTAACCACTCTAGTTTGCATTTTTATCAAATAAAAATAAATGTAATGCAACCTTTGAAGTGGGCTAAATGCAAATCTAACATTCAACTGAAGGTACAATTGGGAAAAAAATATAAAATTATCCAGCCTAGAGACGGAGAGCACAATGTCAAAGCTAAAAAATTACATCTCATGGTGACAGAGTCATACTTCCTATGATTATACGCCAAGTAAATTATTTTAGTAACCGAAAGATTATGCATGTGCTTTGATATCCAATATCATATTGCTCAAACATGTAAATATTTACATTTGGAGATTAAAAATAATAAAATAAAATTGAGCAACTTCTCTGTGTTTGACAATTTTTATAATATTACATATGAGCAGTCCTAATACCTATCAGAAGTTTTGATAAATGAAAACTAAAAGAAAATTAACGTAGATTTCATATGGCGTCGGAATATGCTTCTCCTATTAAAATTCATTTTTAGAGAGAGAAAGTAAGGGTTTGGAGTGACTCTATTGGGGGAGAGCTATTGAAAAAATTAAAGAAAAATATAAGTTAGGGCTAAGAGAGGTTGCCGTGCAGTCAGAAAGTAAAGAGCCGACAAATTTGGCTTCGGAGGGAGCAGCACCGAAAAGGGTGCGACGGTGTATCTGTATTCGATGCTGCTCCAACTCAGACACGATCAATAATTTTTTTTTCTTTTGAGTTGTGCAATGATACCATGTAAAGATTTATACTTGGAGCTAAAAATAATTGATCAACCCGAATTTGATGCAAAATATTGATACATATACTATACAAATGCAAAGTAAGAGCAATCGCGCTAGATTTATGTTTGTGTAAAATAAATCCATTATAACTAATTTACAAGAAGTTAATGTATACTAGGAATACGATGAAGGCCGTGTAGCTGTGTAGAACTTTATCTTTGACAAAACCATTATGAATTAATTGCTCAACTGGATATGCCCTATTCGAATATTCGGAAAATTTTCTTGAATTTAAATTTCATTTAGACCATATGTGGTATGGCGATGGAGATTCCAAGGCAGCCATCCTCTTTTGTCGCTTCAAGTTTTTATAGAACTTGTTAATGAACTCTTCTGCATCCTTGTCCACTTGGTGGTTATTCTCTTCTGCATCTTGTAATGGAAATGGAGAGTCAGTCACCCTCAATTGGCGAACTAATGGGCTGCATCCAAAACCTGGCAGCGTCGTCAATGGAGACGATTCTACCATTTCATAATGGTTTAAAATATCAAACACTTTTCGTGCCAAAAGTTTTTCTTCTGCTACTTGGTAACGGCTTCGGCGATGGAGAGGATTCTTGAGCTTGACAGGGGTATTGCTGCAGCTGAACTCGTATTCTCGGGGCGATATGAATGACGTTAGAATGTCATCCGACCGGCAAGTGAAGGTGGAGTAGTTGTGGTGGAGCCTTAGGTTACCTATGGCCTTGCTCGCTATTTTACCTCGTTTAAGCATCATGTGAAGATCAAACATTAGTTTGCTCTTTGTTATGCCTTTTCTCATCATGTAGAGAACAGTTCTTATGATATGCCATAATTTCTTGGCTATTACTGCTGGTGGGTTTGGTTCAAACTCCATGCTTGTTCTTGTTTGAGAGAGAGAGAGAGATGATTGGAATGGAAGAGAGAAATGAGAGGGCATTATGTATTTATAGGTCCCACTAAAGAAAAGATTCAACAAAAAATCAGATTAAAAAAAAAAAAAAAAATTTATTCTAAACCTACTATACAAGAGGGCATGTCTAAAGCTTCATCTATATCTCCATGAACATTACCAAATGAAATCTAGCAGAATCACGAGCTGAAAGAATATAAACTTAGAAGGGAGCATACCACCAAACCTCCAATCAGTGGAAAATATATATTCATAATTTACCATGGTGTAAAAACTAAGAGCTAAAGATTACAAAATCATGTAACCTCATCATTATACGCGGTAATATTAGGTAGGCTCGTTGAAATATTTGTTTTCGCTAGAGTCCATCGGATTGTATGTGAGAAAATTTTGAGAATTATATTTTCAATGATTCACTAGTTCAAATGCGTCAATATTTGTTCGTAACCAAGCTCTCTCCACGAACATAACCATATGAAATTCTAGCATTATCTCGGTTTGAAAGAGTATGAACACGAGCCTTTGCTCGAAGAGTGTTGGAACCAGTCTCTAGGTTTACTGTGCAATCTCAAAAACCCATGTTGCCTATGTATTCGGTTTTCAATTGTGTTTCCCACTTTCTGAGATATCCTTGCGAGTAGAAAAAACATTAACGATTATTAACCTTTGGATTTAGAGATAACAAGGTTCAAGATGAAGTATAGCTTAGTTTCTAAATAAATGTTTAATTATATCTTTCTTGAACTATAAATTAATTTTAAAAAAATAAAAATTTGTTCCATTATGTAATTTTGTTGGGTTGTATGGATCAGTGGTCACTCAATTGGGTATTAAAATTTGTTCCTATATTTATTTTACATTTTTTTTCTTCTCTTATCAAATTACTGGCGTATATCAAAGCAATAATTTGTTATTAATTGCTTTACATGATTGATACGTATAGTTAACATTATTTGATTGCATAGTCCGATTTGTGTATCAATCAACACTTGAAATTGATCGCAATTAATAGAAGCACGCTAAATGAAGCCACAATTTAAGTTCTTATCCCCATTTGAATAAATTCTCATTTAATGCTTTCTTATCCCATTTGAATAAGTCACTCAATTAATACTTTTCTTCCAACTTTGGGGAAGAGCTTGGCCACGTCGCACAACCATCACCTCTTCTTTGGTTTGAGCTGAGAACTTCAACATGCGTATGAGGTCGTTTGCAACATGAATTGTCTGCTGTCGTATTTGTCTATTCTACGACAACATCAAGACCATAACACGTTGGTACACGTTGCACAAGACCTATGGCACAAATTCTTCTCGTGGCAAAATACTATTTTTCTTGTAATGTTTTATCCACTGATACGAATGTCTTTAAATGATATTTATTTTTCGACACTCGTAATTCTTAGTTCTGAAAACTTTCCTAAACTATGATTTATACCTGTAAATTGTAATTCTAGATGTGTTTGTTGGGACATATATGTATGTAAGAACACAATATGAAGGTTGCATGCATCTCCAATCAATTTAATTTTCTCAATTAAATATTACAAAAAGAGGATCGAGAAACACTTTTCTGTATCAACATTCATGATCAAATAAGTTGACATATAATAATATCTTGTATTTTGGTTTGGATAATTACCAATCTTTTCTGTATGAAATTACTAGTCAAACTCAAACGCTCCCAATTAATTATGTTAATTAATTAGTAGGTATCTTATACCAAGATTTAATTAATGAAATTTCTATATTGATCTGGAATTGTATACTTATAACCCCATAGAGAGGCTATCAATTATAAATTTGATTTCAACGCGACCTCAACAGAGTTGATGAGTATTTAATATTTGACTCGCAAATATTTTCCTGATATAAGGGCCCTCCATAGCAAGTTTGACGTGGTTTTATCCCAATTTTTAGGGATTTTTTCGGTACCAATGTAAGTTTGATAATAGATCGACAAAAGAGACTAGGTCTTTTTAGTAAGAACGTCGTCAACTCAAAATTTTAAAAATTTAGTATTTTGGTTTGGCTAATTACCAATCATTAACTTCAAATATATAAAATTATGAAACAACATAAATACATATGTTATGTATGACTTGTTAAATTGTAGTGTTTAATTATTGTCGTTATGCGGAGTTGTCATAGGGTTTTGTATTATCATCAAAAAGAGAGATTTCAGAGAAAATAGGATGTATGTTTTTTTTTATAATAGTAAACTTCTTCTAATAACTGACGTAGTTTCGCATTAATGGGGGCCTCTATAAATTTTGTGTTATTACGTCTTTTTTCTTACTACAATTTTATTATTATAGGTGGTATAAAATTAAGATTTCTAATTCTCAACATGACTTATATTACATGAAATTGTCCAAATAATAATGAGACTAATTTTTTAATCCTTGAACAATGACTGTTAGACGAAGATGTTATAGGTCAAAGTTAGCAGCAATGACAAAATGTTTCAACGTGGGTACCGCTAAAAATGTGATTTAAGCCTCTGTTTGACACCCATTAATTTTCTTTTTCTTATTCTCATTTTTCATTTCAACCACGCATTCTCCCAATAAAATAATATTACACACATATGAAAAACTTTTCATCACCTTTCTACCACACATTCTCACGTTAATCACTATTCCAAAATTTTTA
>CAIGRH010029594.1:0-11327 GCA_903798295.1 Fraxinus nigra | reverse complement strand
CCACCGCCCAAATAGCAACATCTTTATAACAACAAAACACGAAACCATGACCGCCACTACCACTCCAACAACAACAAAAACCAATATCTCAAAAAACTAAATAACAAAAAATCGTCGCCAGATCCGCTAAAACTGCCGCCAGATCCGCCATAACAAAAATCAATTAAACCCCCTTGCAGAATTTTGTGCATTTGTCGAGGATGTCGAGGTCGAGAAATGAGCCAATTTCAGGTCCATCAAATTCAAGCAAGGCAGCTAAGGGAATCGACGGTGGTGGAGTCGAATGAGATGCCAATAGTTGGATCGAACGACAGTTTCCCAATCGGCGATGAAAAGTACGGTGCATGACTTCAGCGGTAACGTAATGCGGGGTACTGCGACTGCCTGTACTCCGCGGCTAGACTCACCACCACCGCGATTTGTACAGTGGCCTCTGATAGCAGCGCCGTTCACCAGCCCCGACATGTCATGGCGACAAGATCTCAGTAGTCTCTGACGGAAGTCTTCAATAGCTGGGAGTGGGAGTGGGAGTGGGAGGGGAGATAATGAGAGACGGGAGAAGAGATGAGTGGAGAGGAGGGGAAGAAGCGGTGGCTGTCGGGGGTGGTGAGAGAGAGAGGGGAAGAGGCTGCCGCCGCCGCCACCGCCACCGTTGAGAGACGGGAGGTGAGAGTGGAGATGAGAGGATATTGGTTCAAATGATGCTAGGGTTTGGTTGGGATGAAATGATTTTATTGCATATAGATATAAAAAAAATGTTTTTAAAATATTAATTAAAACCTAATTTTTGAAATCTTAAACTTGTGATTGGTTTTTTGAAATTGAAAATCTAATTCTAGGTCTAGGTGTAATTTCCTTAACCAATAATTGGGTTGGATTGATATGCTTTTCTATCCAACCGACCCGTAACCAAACATTCTTCTATCGAAGTTACCAAACACCCCAAAAATGGAAACCCTGGACTTTCCCTCCATAGTATTCTTTCCACTCCAATTACCACAATGAATTGAAGAAATCAAACATCTCTGCCATGGCTGCTCTTTTTAATCACATTTCCAAACCCCAAAACTATAAGACCATTTTATCTAGAATCAGTAGAACCCGTAGCGCCATCTCCACCGCCGTCAACCCAGAACCAATTAGACGTCCATTTCAAGGTACAACACCACAGCACCTGTGTGTATATATGCATACAGGTTAAAAATGTTTTCTTTAGATACTTATAAATTTTCTATTACTGGGTATTTAAGTATATGGTTCAAAATTTAGTTTCCTTTCATGTTTCATGCTTTCAGTTAATTTTTAGTGTTGTCACTGAAAATATTTTAATTTTTAACTGCTATATTTTACAGGGATTAAGCTAAAAAAATTTTTATTTATTTATTTTTTTGCATATGTTGTGGTTTTTATTACTAATCTTTTGTGGTCTTTGGTCCTTATAGTATGCTTATTTTGTGCATATTATATAGGAGAAATATGGGCAAAACATTATTGAAGATGCATAGTTATTTTTCAACTTCGGAAAACACAATGATCAAAACAGAATCTAAATAATTAGAAGTTTAAAACTTAATGGTTTCATGATTTATATTTCCACGAAAGAGAAAAAAGGGATTCAAGACATTTGAGTGGCTAGGGTAGCTTTAGTAATCCATTTTTGCCAGTAATGGAGATAGGCTCATTATTTAAAAGAAAGGCTTGCTTCACGCGAGGCCTTCATTAAGCTTATGCTTTGGATGCCATTCGCTGAGGCTTATGCCTCTGAATCTCCAACTCATTGTGGCACATGGCTCAAGAAGGAATTAGCTAAGGTGTGTGCTCATTTGTCTTGCTGTTATGAGCTTTTTATAATTAGCCTCAACTTTTTGGATTAACATCTTCATAGCCTAGAAGGTTTTATAGGTTCTTTTGGGCTATGTTAAATGCATCCTACCCCCAAAAGCTTGAAAAACAGAAATAAGAAATGGAAAAGAGGATAACTGAAGCAGGAGGGCCAGCCTCGACCTGAAGTGCAAAACATCCTAGTGAAGTTATATTCTTTTAGCTGTAAACTGCCTGTGATAGGATGCCTGCAATACTATTTTCGTTTTTGTATTTACTTTTCTTGTTGCTTCAATATTTTCTTGCTTTAGTCTCTGCATTTTGTTGTCTCGTGGACTTAAATTCTTTTAAACTTAAAACCAGTAAGTTTCTTAAGTGGTTGGTAATTATTTCATATGTATTTGACTTCTAGATCCAGTTGTGGATTGATGGTCTTGCTATCCGATCACTACTTTGTTAATTTATTGTTTTCTACTTTTTATTATCCATTTTATAACTCTAGTTGCAAATTAGACTTTTAATTTTGATGAAGTGTTTATCATGAATATTTTAGATATGCTTTTGTACTTTGGATTTTATTTGTTTATGCTGAGGCTTATGCCTTGCCTAACAGAGGCATAACCCCCAATACCCGATTTAACTTTTTTAAAAATCTCGTACGTATATACAATTTCACCTAATGGTAGGAGAATTTCAGCCTGTAGAAAGAATCCAATAGTTCATATATAAATAGGAAATAGTCAGTTATGCAATTCATTTGTGAATCACATATTCAAATTGATGCTATAATTCAAAGTCCTTTTCACTTTTCCCTGAGGCTGCATTTGGTAGCTGTGAATTGGGGTCTCGAAAATGGAAATAAAATTCCTTTCAAATTCGACTTGAGTTTTCACTGTTTACACCCTAATGCCCCCATTTTATACTATCAAATATAGCATGAGTTTTGGATGTCAGCTATGCATTGGCATTGGTAGTCTAATGGAGAATTTATTTGGCCTATCCAACTGTTCTATCTTACGAATTGGGAGCAAGGAGCAATTTACAC
This sequence comes from Fraxinus nigra, assembly GCA_903798295.1. Classification (NCBI taxonomy): domain Eukaryota; kingdom Viridiplantae; phylum Streptophyta; class Magnoliopsida; order Lamiales; family Oleaceae; genus Fraxinus; species Fraxinus nigra. The sequence continues at coordinate 8,461 of CAIGRH010029594.1, read as the reverse complement.
ATGATTGAGTCCCTATCTCATTATTGAACACATTATCTTATTTAACAATAGAGAGCATTTGATAGTATGAAATTTTTACCATAAGTAGTTTTGTAAATCCCACATACATATTTTTCTTGTAGTGAGAAATGTTGTCACCACTGTTGAAGCTGTTGCTGGATTTGAGGAGATGGTTTCTGGTACGCAACGTAAATATTACATGTTAGGTGGGAAAGGAGGTGTTGGAAAAACAAGTTGTGCTGCATCTCTTGCTGTAAAATTTGCGACCCATGGTCACCCCAGTATTGTGGTTTCTACTGACCCAGCTCACTCATTGAGTGATTCATTTGATCAGGTAAGAATTATATCTGTTGAATACATTTTAACTGAGAAACTCAATGTTAGAGTTCAATTGAGTAAGAAAATGCAATTTTAATTTATCTGTTACCCCCACAGGATTTGTCTGGAGGGATGCTTGTTCCCGTTCAAGGTGTGGAATCTCCATTATTTGCACTTGAGGTACGCCATTTCTGAACTGTTGTAATGTTCCTATACCTACATATTTGATGCATGAGGTAACATGATAATGAAACTATGTAGGTGAACCCTGAGAAAGCAAGGGATGAATTACGTTCTGAAAGTAAAAAACATGGCGGTGGTATGAAAAATATAATGGACAGCATGGGTCTTGGAATGCTTGCTGACCAGGTGCGGACATGTCTTTTTTCAATTTCGACCAACAAAAAACTTGTTTACCCTCAACTTATTTACTTTTAAGATTTTTGAGCTTAGCCTCGCATCCTCACTCTTTTTCACTGTCCAATTTTACTCTGCACTTGAGTTAGCTATTTGATCTCGAAAATTTTAACTTTTCATGTTTCAGTTTGCACACACTGGATATATTTATCGGCTATTGTGATTTACGATTTCTCATGGTTATTGACATTTTTTTTTTGATGTCCCTGAAAGCAAATAAGTGTGAAATTTGTGAATATACTCACTTGTCGGTCATAGCTGCAACAATCAAACTGTTAATTACACTTTTTTTCTTTAAAGTGACATACACATTTAAAACTCTTGACACGTGCATCAAAGGTGTTTCACTATTGCTTTTTGAACAGTTGGGAGACTTGAAGCTCGGAGAACTCTTGGATACTCCTCCACCTGGTCTAGACGAGGCAATTGCCATTTCAAAGGCACGTGTCACAAATTTGTGGTTATTCTCTATATTATTAATTTCATGATTTGATATTCTACAATATTTAACCACACAGTGATCTTGCAGGTCATGCAATTCGTGGAGTCACAAGAGTTTAATACATTTAGTCGGATTGTTTTTGATACGGCTCCTACAGTAAGTAATCATGCACACATACAGATTGTTTCACTGGTGGTTTCAAATGCGTTACATATTGTCTTTTACAGGGGCACACGCTACGACTTTTGTCATTGCCAGACTTCTTAGATGCATCAATAGGCAAGATGATGAAGGTACTTTTGCAGTTGCATGCTCAAAGAGCACCAGGCCTATTTAATACTATTTTATATATTTTCTCAATATTTGTGAGCATAATACTCAGTTTACTGATTTATTATTTTCGAACTACCACAACAATCCATTCCAAAAGTTTCCTGCAATTTACTGGTATGATTTTCTTTGAGTCTGGATTTTCTATACTACACCTTCTGTGCCACATGTTTGTAACACCATCTTTGTTACGAAATTTAAAAAATGGTATCCTTTTCTGACACTTTCTGTAGATCTGCCTCCACTTTCAACCACTTGCTCTTCTGAATGAGATCTGATTAGTGGACGTCATTTCTCTTCCATTTTTATGACTGAATTCTTAATGAAAACAAGCTTTTCGATTTTTGGCCTGCGATGCAAAGTGTATCTCCTAAGTTAGGACAGAGGCTCATTGTTACAAGCATTATACTATCTCCTATTTTCCTACATTTGTTTATCAATTGCTCTTTATTGCACGGTTCATATCAGCTCAAGAAGAGGATAGCTTCAGCGACTTCGGTTATTAAATCTGCTTTTGGAGCAGGAGAATCAGAGGAAAATAGTGTAAGCATGAAACTTTGATAATCGAGCATGTTTGGCATGCTTTTATGGAACTCTTTGTATCCAAACATGTTTGGTTGAGTTACTTTTTTCTGAAAGCAACTCTTATCCTAAAGTAACTTACTTATTTCTAACTTTTACCAATGAAATGATTGAGTTTAAAACTTAATTGTGTGCTTTTAAGTAAACTTTTGTCCTTAGCCAAACATGCTCTAATATTTGGTTTTAGGTTTAAATCCATTAATGGCCACCTAACTTTATGACCACCCAATTTCATATAAAGTTTCACCATGACCACCTAACTTATTTTCAGAATTTTCATTAATTTTAGAAGGGGTAAAATGGTAACTTTGCATTATATATATAAAATAAATTTTTAAAAAGCAAAAATATTTTTTTGAAACTTTTTTTTAATTAATTTTTCTAAGTAATGTTTTTATTTTATTTTTCTAAGTAATGTTTTTTTAAATAAGTTTTAATTTTATTTTAAAAACTTGTTTTGAAAATAAGTTTTTATTTTTTTTTTCAAGTAATTTTTTTAAATAAGTTTTTATTTTTTTTTCTAAGTAAAGTTTAGTGAAAATGATGAAAAGGAGTTGAGTGGCCATAGTGAAACGTTATATAAAATTGTGTGGCCATGGTGAAATAAAATCAAATTGGATGTTCATGGTGATACTAAATATAATATTGGGTGGTCACGGTGAAACAAAATAAAATCGGATGGCCATGGTAACACTAAGTATAAAGTTAGATGGCCATTAGTGGATTTAACCCTTTGGTTTTAACAAAATACCAACAATACTCATTTATTTTCCCTTCACTATTTGTAGAGTGACAATCTGGAGCAACTAAGGCAAAGAATGGCAAAAGTGCGAGATCTTTTTCATGACTCAGAGACCACAGAGTTTGTGATAGTAACAATACCCACTGTAATTGCCCACCTGCTTTTTTTCACAATTTTAAAATTTTTCTAGAGTGGGTTTTTTAGATGATTAAGATAGCTTGAAGCCTGAAGGCTTTACTTAGCACTATCTTACAATTTCATAGCAATTTTTTATTTATTTGTATATAGATTCTTTTTTGTTAGATAAGTTTTGTGGTTATAATTTAATATTACTAAAACAAAAAAAAAATCTGTTGTCAATATTTTTCTTAACTGGCTCCTCTGGATGCCTAATTTTACCTCAATAACATATTCTTCCCCTCTCTACTGGGTGTTTCATTCATTAGTGAGTGAAAAACAAGTCGAGAAATAATCAGAAGCTCGAGGACAAAAATTTCTTTGTGGTAGACTCGTAGTGCTCCTTCATGTAGATGGAATCATATCATGAAGGTATTTTGAAGGTTATTAATTCATCTTCTCATTTTGTCTGTTCAGTGTGCGGTGTGCTCTAATAGAATCTGAAATGGAAGTTGAAATATGGAATTGATTCTTCTGTTTATCCGATTCACTAACACTTTTTAGTATGATATTGTTACAAGGTTATGGCACTTAGTGAATCTTCGAGGCTTTGTGCATCCTTGAGGAAGGAAAATGTTCCAGTACGAAAACTCATTGTTAATCAAGTGCTACCAGAGTCTGCATCAGACTGCAAGTTTTGTTCAATGAAACGGAAGGTAACATCAAACATGTGATTTGATCATTATTTTTTTATCTAAGAAATGCTGCCTCAGGATATTTATAATTATACTTGCAATAGTACAATTTATGCTTTAATTATGGATTTGACTGATTAATATATTGAAATTAACTCATCAATGTAAAGAATTTGTGGTATGACTTCACTCTTCGCAAGCCCATTTTCTGGTACCATGGATTACCCCAAATTTATTGGGGAATATGTATTCTAATTACCCGAAATTTCTTATTCTAATTTTATTTACTGTTTGGGCTCCATTTTTTCTACTGGATTAAAAAATATACACGAGGGCAAAAGGATGGTCCAAAACCTTCATTAGTTTCTTATTTTAGATTGAGGGATGAGAATTGAAGGAGAAGCTGTGATATTTGATTGTTCACGACGCTCCGATGAAGGATTTCAGGCCTAATTGCTGCTATTTCTGTCCATAAGAATGTAGAGCTGATTATTTTTTTCAAATTGTAAGACACTTCATTTCTGATAGGAATAGTTTAAAAGACAACTCCACAACTTTGGTAATGTCAAGCTCCATTTCAATGGGATAGATACCTATTTGATTGGCTTTTGACCTAGTTTATGAATGCTGAACTAAGAATAAATTGGTTTTGTATTGGTCCAATAAGATACAAATTTTGTCCAGCTACATTTATAATCCTCCCTCCTTATCTTTTGTCATTATAATCATAAAGAGAGTTAGGTATTCTGGAAGGAGTTCTTGTTCTAAGTTCTAACTACTGTTTTCTTAAATCTTCTTAAATCAATAAATTGTCTAGAGACTTGCTGTTACCAATGCACTAGTTCGAAAGATATTTGTGAACAGAACCTCCAAGTTAATGTTTGCTATTCAATACCTTGATGGCGAGTTTGTAGATTTATTGGCAATGGACTAAATTAATTGGGTATTCTTCAAACCTCCTGGGAAAAATTATATAAAATCAAAAAGTAAAAATAGGCCACATTATTTAATTATCTAATTGCTATGTCATACGTGGTTCTGGATAGCGGAAAATGTGGCTATGTTTTTATGTTAGGGGAAGTTAATTAGAGTAATAGAAATGAAGAGGTTAACATTCTTCAATGTTTTGCAGCATCTAATTTTTCTCTTCATGGTTAAGATGGAAGCTTCTGTTTGATGCACATTATTGAGGGAAGAATGAATTTTAAATAGTGATGTGATGGAGAATATGTTGTTAAAAAATAAGGAAATTTTTTGGATTTGCATGTAATATTATTTTATTGAAGATTGTGTGGTTGAAAATAAGTTTTGAAAGAATGAATTTTTGTAGGAATGTGGATCAACACCCCCGAAATGTTCACCTGTTTTTCAGTCACGGAATTTCTCTTTTGTACGTATATGGAAATCAACTAGGAAGGGATATTTCGATAATAACTGGTCAATAACAATGAAATAGATTGGATTATCACATTGACCACATAACGTAGAGTCACCACTGGACGCTTAGTTTATGGTAAGACAAATCAGTAAATCGTGCTTTCTTCAGAAATTTAAGTGGAACCAAAGGCACCCTTTGACTCATTAGTGTGCCTGCCATAAACAGTTTGTGAGACTCTAATTTATAATGCAAGTCCTTGTTGCTGGACGTGATAATGCTCTGAACATGCACGTATATTTAATATTGAAGTCTTGTCATCCAACTTAATTGAACTTTTGGCCGTTAGTCTTTATTTATTCATTCAGTTCCATGTCCCCAAAGGCAAGATTTTATATTTATGATTTTCAGAAAAATCTGATATTCAAATTTGAGCATAAACAGGGAAAAATAAATAAATTGATTTTGCTCTCTACTCCGATGTCATAAAGCTTCTCGTTTGATCTTCATATGTTGCAGGATCAGATGCGTGCTCTAGACATGATCAAGAAAGATTCAGAATTAGCCACATTGACAGTAGTCCATTCACCTCTGTTTGATGTAGAGATAAGGGGTGTTCCAGCACTCAAGTTTATGGGGGATATAGTTTGGAGATGAAGCTTACGTGACTGATGAACTAGGTAACGGTATGTCCTCCCTCTGAACTAATACTCCTGTGTTCCAGCTTTATACCCATAATTTAGTGCATGTTTGCTAAGATTTTAAAGTTTACTTATAAGGAAATAAGTTTTAAACAATAATATATATTTTTTTTTCCCTTTGTCGGTGACAGTTGAAAATAAGTTAATTTGACATTGTGGTACAAGTTATTGTCATGGTAGGTATTTTTTTTCCCTGAGAGTAAGAAAAAGTTATTCAAACGTGTTTGCTATAAAAACATTTACTTTTTCTTTTTAAGCTTAGTCAAACATGCTCTTGCTAGTCGTTCCAATTATGAAAACGTGCTTGTCTCCTCATGGCATGTTTGATAATGTTGGATTAAATATCGCTAGTGTAATGCCCCAAAATTTCACAAATCTTGAGGTGTTACCAAAAATAATTTCATTTACTTTGCGGAACGATAAATAATATTCTTCAAAAATATAACTGGCATATCCATACATTTAGGCCCCGTTTGAGCCATATTTTTTTCTCACTAAAATGAAAAATATGACCGTTATCCATCACATCAATATTTAAATTTAAATTTTCTATCTCTTGTGTGAGCCACAATAATGGCTATATTTTTCATTCTCATTTTCAAAAAAGTTGGCTCAAACAGGGGCTTAAACTAAACATGAAAACATAACCATAAATTAAATAATTGTTTTTTAAACAAATAAANCTATAAACTGGGTTTCAAAGTCGAGGAGTTGAAACTAGTTTTAGGCCCCGTTTGAGCCATATTTTTTCCTCACTAAAATGAAAAATATAACCGTTATCCATCACATCAACATTTAAATTCAAATTTTCTATCTCTTGTGTGAGCCACAATAATGGCTATATTTTTCATTCTCATTTTCAAAAAAGTTGGCTCAAACAGGGGCTTAAACTAAACATGAAAACATAACCATAAATTAAATAATTGTTTTTTAAACAAATAAAGGTGACTAATAATTTAAAGCGGAAAAGAAAAATGAACTTAATATTATCTCTTTGATTCCTTTTGGCAGTCTTCATCACCATCCGCTACAATTTCAATCAACCCGAACTAATCTGTAAAATTTTTGTAAGAGTTAGTATTTTAAAAAAAACACCCAGTAAAATACGTGCAGTTTCCATAAGCAATTATATAATAATAACATAAACAATTCATACCATATTTCTCTTTATGAAGTATATCAGTGACCAAGTGAGATACCCATCATTTCTCATTTCGAATTCTCGAAGGATTTCACATTTCGTTAGGTCCATTGACAATTCATGCATACATTACTGAACATAAAAGTATAAGGAAACGAAACTACTTGCACAAAAAGTATCTTATCTTGATTAATCAAACGAGTTTTTGATAATAAAAAATGTACTTAGAATTTACAGCTGCTTTATATGAAAACTGTTGCGTAAAATTCTGTGGTAGTGAATTATGAAACATTGTCACACTATTTATAGTTGAAAAATTTAGCGGTTGAGTTATAGTGAAATTGTGATGGAAAATCGTATTTATCACATTAAATAAAATTGAATTGCTAGTAAACAAATTACAAGGTGATATATGTACAAAATACTTATCACAACAAAAAGGTGATTACAACTTGATTTTAAATAGAATTCTAAAAAAACAAAGATAACAATTATCCAATCATGTAGCTATCCATCCCAATTAGCTTTGATTTTTTTTTAAAAAAAATTAATAATAAATTACAATTTAAGGCAAAATCTTTTGACCTAGATAACTTGGGTCTCGGGGTCTCGTTTATCCAAATTGACTTTTTCTTGAGCTTAATTTACATGCTTAAAAATGAGCTATCCAACTCAACCCATATTGATATACCTTCGGTCGCTTTAATCAAATCTAAAAAAATGTAGCCCAAAATCGAAGTTAATACATATATCACTTTAGTCCCTCAACTTTAAAGAAATAAAATATGGCATGTAAACTAATTAAATTCTATTCTAAAAAAAATCGGGGTGTTACAGCTAGATAGTGTTAAATGAAAAAAATAAGCTAAACTCTTGTTTGTTGTAGTGTATAGTGTTGAGTACAATCTAATTCTAGGTACCAAATATGCACTAAAGTTCAGTGAAATAGGAAAAGAAAATAAAATGATTTGAGGGGTGCGTTGAAATTCTTCTACCACTTGACTAAAAACTAGACGATGACCTTATACTTGAACTTCATCAATAGAAGAATAAAACTTATCATATTAGCCTACTGATCTGCTGGTCAGTTTCCTTCCCAATAGCAATGCCGGAAATAGAAATAGAAATCAGCTAAGTTTCTGTTCCTGAAAGTGTGAGCAATGCGTGATTTTGCACATGATTTCATGTTCACGGCATTATTGAGTGTTGGCTGCATATTATTCACCCTTACTGTTTGGTCTCTTTGCATTTCAGGAACATGTTTACTGATAGGAAAGTAGAGACTGGTGCGTGTGCTGAAACCTCCCTTCCTTCTTGAGAGAATGTGCTCGAGCCTTCGCTTGCATGTGCGCGTGGACATGTTTGCACCGGGATAGAATTTTGCAGCCACCTATAATATCTGTCATGTTTTGAAAGATAGATGATACATTACTATGGAAGAGAATTTTGACTTGAAAATATCAGCTGAGATTTTGTCTTGTATTATCAACTTATAACAGTCGGGCTTAAGTTTCCACCTTGCTCGTGTGGGCTTGTAGAACCTAAAGCTGCCGAGGTAGAAGAATTTTTTGAGTAGCTAATGTAGCGACCACGAACTTTTA